>JASFAX010002363.1:0-46270 GCA_030737875.1 Allium sativum | reverse complement strand
ACGCTTGAAGATCGACGATGAAGATGACGATTGAAGACCAGGAAATGTCTAAGGCGTATAGACGATTATTGATATCTTGATTGGGCCGTACACCCAAAACGATGGAATAATTAGTGATCATCCAAACACACTTGGAGATCTACCGGATATGGTTTCGTTCAGACCCAGAACGGACTTGTAAATGGATTGTGTGTCTGACATTGTATTCCTTTATATTGTATTCGTTGATCTCTGTTTAACGTATAGCTGTTTGGTGGTGGAGAATTTATTCTTCGCTTAACACCCGGTTATATATTGGTAGATGATCAATGATATGGTATGGTCTGACAATGTGGCATGCTAAGATGCATATGATCAAGGCTTTTGTTGAAAAGCAGAGCCTTGAGGATGAAGATCAAAACACGGCGTCAATTAGCATAGTTTTGAGTATATCATTACTTCACGAGCCTCACACCTCGGTATGATGGTGAATGTTTTGTTTGATTAGTAGGTTGACAAATATACTTTATATATACGTGGATTGGTTCAACTGAGCATTGCTAGGTGTGGTCGCTCCACATTCGGGGATTGGGCAATTGTTTCAGCCGAAGCCCATGGGGATAGAACACTAGATTGTGCTTCCAAAGTGCGTATTATAAGTATTATGGTGTTTTCTCTTGACGAGAAGTAAGCCATGGAGATACATTCGCGATATGTCTTTCGAATCAGGTGCCATAATGATGGAAACCCAACTTTCCAATACGAGCTTTGCGGTTTCTAGTTGTATACTTATATGGTGACATAATATATTATGCCGCTTACATAGTATATTATGCCACTTAAGATTGATACATTTAAATTCGAAAATTTATTTCTACACTGTACACTTATAGTATAAAAGATGAATTTCGCGTATTAAGCATTTTTGACCATTATAAGGTAAACTCTATCCTTCGGCTTTCGTTGCAAGGGACTTGAATCTTGTAATGGTTTCATTTTCTAAAAGCATTACGTTGTTTTTATGCATTGGTATTCTTGGGAGGAAACCCGTTACGCGATAGCGGCGTGGTCCCTTGACTTACCCAACTTTAAAATAAAGTTAATAACTATTTTTAGTTCTCATACCAGTCCCATGACTGACCTGGAGTTTATTGTTTTAACCAAAGCTCTAGGTGCCCCTATTTTCCACATGGGCAGCTAGTAGTTTTGGTTTTGCAGATATTTATTCATAGGATCCTTGTCTACAGCTGAAGCGATATTTGGAAAGCTCTGTATCCGTGTATTTTTTCAGTTGTACTTTGTATTATTTTTCCACTGCTATGTAAATGTAATTTTAAATCTCTGATATTGTTTTTCTAATGTAAAATATTTATTCATGCTCTGTTATATTCTTGTACTCTGATGTAATTGTTGTAACAGCAATAAAATGTTCTTATGTTCTGTGCTCTGATGTGTATTGTTCTCTCTTCATTCTAGTTCGGTTTAGGCCGTGCTGGACTGAGGGTCATCACAGAAGGGGTTGATTTCGTTGAGTAGATTGAGAGAAAAAGAAGAGAGAAGGATGGAATGATTTCCGCCGTGCCTGGGAGGCTTTCGGGAAGAAGGTCGGGGAGAGAGAAAGACAATGGGCCAATGATATTTTTTTACTTATTTACATATTTTTAAATTTCTGAAATACCCTTTATCTCCTACGAACTCCAATCCAAACCCAACGACTATCGTCCCCAACTAAATACCCCCATTCTGAACACAATGGGATAAGTTACAAAGGCCCATTCGACTGTTTCAGTCAGTTTTCCTTCAAATTAAAATATAAAACATTCAATTTTTGATTTGAACGTACATTTCAATTTGCCGGGCCAAATACTGATTCTAAAAATTCCCGAAAAATAAATCTAGCTATGTTTTGACGATATGGTCCCAACAAAATTAGTTTCATTGAATTCTGAGACCGTTTGAAAAATGGCCTTTTTCTGGTCGATCCAATTTAACTGTAATTGACCAGAACATATTTTCCTTCGCCACTCTCACATATTGACTTCAAATATTATGAAATTTGAAACCTAGCAATAATTTGACATTCCGAATCCAACAAAAGTGGTTTCATCGAATTCTGAGGTCGTATGCAAAATGTCTATTTTCAAGGGCGATATATTCTCTTTAGCGGCCTTTCTGAAAATTCATTTGGCCATAACTTTTGACTCCTGCTATGAAACTTCGATTTTTCAGATTCTTTAGAAAGATATTCACTAAAATATTTAAATATTTTTGTTTTCACTAAAATCCGTTTTATTTTGCACCCGGTACAGTCAGTCAAAGTTTGAATTGAAATTTTGAAACTACCGCGCCATTTCAGGCCTTGTTTGTAATTTAAAATAATTATATTTATTTTCAAACATTGGTTTAAACATACTTTTCGTCGTTATTATTTAAAACATTTTATTTTAAATATTTAAAATCCACTAAATTAGCCAAATTAAAAAATTTAAACTGGATCAGATTTTCCGGGTTGTTACAATATTAGTGGATGACCTTCTATACCACGATATCCTGCCTCGAAGCAGGATGGTATTATTTATGTTGACTAACATATGTGGATGCAGGAATTCAGGGTGGAGGGATCCAACTGGATTCCTCAAAAATATATTATCTGTTTGTTTGTTTGTTTGCATATATACTGTCATATATGATGTGTTAGAAAACCTGAAATTAATAATTGGTTGTTTTGGGTGTTTAATTACCACTGGGCTTAATTGTTGATATTTAAAAATATCGTGGAAAGGAAATTTCCAGTTTTAAAAGGAAATTCTATTTTTCTAGAAACGAATTTGAAATTGGAATAGATTAAAAATATTAACTTGCTTTGAATAATTTAAACAAGTAGTTCATTTATTAACGAAGTTCATAAAGGAAGTGAAATGAATTATCATTGGATAATTCAGGAAATATAAATACAAGTGTGAATTTGAAAAGGGAAATTTAATTTTCCAAAGTTGAAATATTTATTTCAAATAAAATCTGAAATCAAGACTTGTTTAAACATATAAACAAGTAGAATAAATTGTGTTTGTAAACAAAAAGGAAGAATCATAAATTTGATAACATGAATATGAACTCAAGTAAAGTATATGGATTTATTGGAAAAACAAAATCAGATATTTACTATTTAATAGGATTAACCACGTTAAAGGATAATTTGTTAATCGAGTTATGAATCAAGCTTGATCATAGATAAGTAAACTGGAATTGTAAATTTATATTCGAAATCGAATATGGCACTTGAATTGAAAATGAAATTTCAGTTAGTATATAAACAAGTTAAACTCATATTCGAACATGTTATATTCAAATAAAAAGGTGAAATAGGCAAAACAGTTAATTAGCCAATCAATTAACGAATTAAGTTAAAATGATTGGATTAAGTTGAAATGAATTAGAAATGTATGGGTATGGATATACATGAGACGGGTTGGAATAAAGTATCAGAAGAGATATAAATAGAATGCTCGACAAAAAGGTACATATTTAAATTGAATATGAGATTTTATGCGCCGTATCGGCATGCCGCTTGGCTATTTCTTTTTCTTTTTGAATGGAGAGGCCTGTGTGGCAGTTTGGGGATTTTCCCGATGCTCGCGGTACAAAGGAGGTTATGGTGAATTTTTCGGGAAATTTAAGGAGTTAGAATATTTCTAAGAAGATTCGATAAACTAGAAATCGATATATCGATATATATAGAATTTGATAATGAATCGAACTTAAAATAGAATATTATAAACGAAAAGGAATTTTATAAATAAAATCCTAAGAGATATACGTTTTAATGTGAACGATGATTTAAAAGCAAATGATTTGCAGATTTAAAATGATCGTGTTGATAAGAAGTTAATCAAATAGAGGTTAAAAGAAATGGAGTTAAACAGAATTAGAAACTGACTGGGAATTAGTTGAGTTGAACGACTTTTTGAGTATCGATCTGATGTTGGTTTCGGCCTTCGGGGTTTATACTTAGAGAATTGTTCTCCTACTAGTTTACAGTTAGGGACTAGTAGTTGTTGAATGGTAGTGATGCATGAATGTGCAATGGGAATGTTTTCCAGAGTCAATAACATATATTTTCTTAATATAGAAAATAAGGAAATATGAATATATATATATGATGATGTGATCGATAATTCCATTTGGAAATAAGATCGTTGTGTGTACACGGACATTTTACATTTGATAGTTAAATCACCGACTATCAAAGTTTTTGACCATTTTAACGTTGTTAATATGGAGAGACCGATTGGATTATTATCCGAAGAACCACTCCGTATTGGCATAAGCGTTGCGAACCAAGTATGTCGAATATATTGAAGACGGAGTAAAGTGCAAGGGCTGTTGTATAAGTCCTAGGTAGAGATTGCCTAGGATGGATGTACTGAATAGTGCCTTCGGTTTCGTTCAGTCCCAGAACGAACATATATGGACGAATTTCTGACAGAATATTTCCAATGATCGAATGGGTTGGTCTGTATAAATATATATAGTTGCAACGGATTTATTCCCTTAGCATAACATCCAGAATATTTGTGTAAACCAATTAGTGATTAACGGATCTGATAATGTGGCATTCAAAGTGATCGTGATATCTATGAATGGAAAGTAATCATAGCCGCTGGCCTCAACAACCGGGAAATGAGATAAATCGGGCAGGCAACATGGCTCTGTGGGTAGCTTCCATTACGGTGTATCATCATCTATCTAGAGATTCATTTAATTCCTTGTTCTATTCGATGCTGTCCCATTCGGGAAACGGTTGCTGATCCCAACCGTTGGTGATATACATTCGATATACTCAAGCGAAATGAGTGGTAGGTCATGTGCGGCTGAGTTGCAAGATGTTCTTGTTGAACTCGTTGTATTCTCCTCTAGAGATACACCAACGGCAGGTGGTTCCATACCTTGTCGTAGTTGGAAATCAAATATCCAATAAGTGCCTACGGTTTATGATTGTATATTATACATGTGGAACGTGAGATGCAAACGTTCCACTAGATTGTTATTTACTTGATTTAGACATTATTATAATATCAAACGAGTTTTGATATAAAGATTACCATTTCTTTCGAAGAGGATTTGAAAGTTAAGTCAAGTGTTTGGATTCTCATAAGGGAAAAACTCATTCCGTGTTATACGTCGTGGTCTTATGAGATATCATTTAGTTTTCTGAAACTGTTTTAAATTGTTTACTCATACCAGTCCCATGACTGACCCAGAGTTTATTTTGTTTTGTTCTACCTAAACTCTTGGGTTCCTAAATTTGTACGGGCAATCAAGCAGTTCAGGATTTTACAGATCTATCTAAAGGAGCTTGGAGCAGGAGGCTTCAGCGTTAGTTATATAGAGTTTTGTTCCGCTGTGTTGTAAGTGTTGTACTCTGATAATTGTATGTTATACAGTTGAACTTTTGTATTTCAAAAGTTGTGATATATTATATTTCGTTCCACTGCGATGCGAGATTCTGTGTTGTTATTTCTGTTCTTCTTTTACCTTTTTCTTCTAAAAAAATGATCCGTATTTTCGTGATATTTGGGTTGGACGTATGATGTATATAGTCAACTATGATATTATGGATTTGCAGGCTATTACAGTTGGTATCAGAGCTTAGGTTGAGCGAATACCTAGGCTTTGGTGGGATTGTGCTCATTAGAGATAGGGTTAGTAGTACCCTAGAATGAGTTGAGTGTATATATACGGGAGTGTGTATTTGTTAATTAATATAAAAATTGTTTTGTATTGTGTTGGCTAGTCTGTTGAGTGGATTATAAATTTTGGTCGAATCGTTGGATGCCACGAAGTCGATAGGAATTTATAAACACTTGAACAGAGAATTCGACACGATATTGTTTAAAGTGGGTAAATGAAATAATTTTATCCAAAATTCTATTTTGATAGAAAAAGAATAATTTTCTGAAATTACTATAATATATGGATGTGTTGAATGTTAATATTATAACTAAATAAGATTATAAAATGGTAATGGTTATATATAACAGAATAGAACTTGTATATGAATGAAGAATATACAAATGAGATGAATTAAAATTGAATTCAAACCAGAATGTGGAATTTAAAATCCTGGGAAGTCGGAAAATATTTTTTGAAGTAAATATATTGATTGTTCAAATAAAAAGACCAAAAGTTTTGTAGAACTGAAATTTGTTGAATTATGAAATATTGAATTTCAACATAAGTGGATTTTGGAAAGTAGATAGGTTAGTAGCATTTTCCTACCTTAGTAATTTCGGGGACGAAATTCTTTTAAGGGGGGAAGAATGTAATGACCCGGATTTTTCGAACAGTTATTTTAAATATTTAATATTGATTTAAATATTGATTTGAGCATATAAATGAAATTTTTATATTTAGTTATCAATTTAAAAATCGATATATTATTTATTTCGAATATATATATTTATTGAAGTATGAAATTGAGTTTATTTGAATTCAAAGTCAACACTGAATTGGAAACAGCTCAGATAATCAATTCAAACTCCTGTTTGAATTAGAATAATAATATTAATTTATTTTCAAAGAATTAATTGTTTTAAAATTTATTTGAATCAATTTAAATTAATATCTTCTCCATATGATCAAATGGGGTTTCGATACATGTTCCAGTGTGTTCAGAATAGCGGTTTTACCGTCGGAATGTCGGTTGTTGGGTTCAGAAAGGAGTTCAGAATCATAGGGAATTTTAATTAGAGGATACCGATTCAAAATAAAATAAAATATCAGAACTGTGTGGACATAAACAAACCAACAAAGGTTAATTAAGTGGCCTCGCTGTTCCTTTCAAAAACCACGCCTTTCTTTATAAAGCCCGATACCTCATTCAATCCTTTCTTCCAGAATTCAAATAAAACCAAATCGAAATCGGAAATGGCGAAATGATTTGAAATCGCCACTAAAGCACAACGCCAAGCACTTGTTACTTGAAGTCCATGGATGGGGGATCGCGATCAAAGACCGCCGGTTCTCTGAACCTCAATATCGATACTGGTATTCGCGCGATGGAGTGTTGAAATCGACTTCAAAAATGGCAAGCTAGGGTTCGCGAGTGGTTGGGATATCATCGATTTTTGACGTTCTGGTCTTCGATGGAAACTGCTATGTTGGGAATTCAATTGGAAAGAGGTAATGACTTCGAGCTTGGTCTCGAATCTAGGTCAATGGGAAGGCCGCAACTTTTGATGAGGACAACAAGAAGGGGGTAGATTTAGAAGAGTCACGATGATGTTTTGTGGGTTCGGCAAGGGGAAGTTAGGCCACGATACTGTGTTAAAATCACGATGTTAGGGAGGGACTATAGTTCATCTCGAGTGTGTGTGGGGTGTTCCATTGACAGCAGTAATGGGATTGAAAGGAGTGGGATGTTGGGTTGGTTGTTCTACTATTAAACTTGGTTTGGTGGTGGAAAGCAACACCTATTGTCCCCCCATTTGGTATGGTTTGAAACAAAAGATTTTCCTCGACCTGTATTAAGTTCGTGAGCAAGACTGGGAGCGCAACATGAGAGGAAGGTCGCTAGTTTAATAACAGTAGTAACGATTTGGCATCCTACAAGGAGAAAAGATGAAGGTGGTCTCAAGATTTGTTTTAATAAAGGATTGGCATTGTTCAGTGAATTGGGAAATGAAACCAGGCTTCGACACTTATTCCGGGGAAGAAGAGGTATCATATATTTTAATTTTGATTAAGTGCGACTAAGTTCTAATTAATAAAGTGATTAGTAAACTAGTAAAGTTGTTAGTTTACTTATTTAAGCTTTTAAACTTACATTAAATGTTGTAACTCTTTAATATATTACGTATGTGATCAGAATTAAAAGAAACAAAGTGTGTTGGAAAGCGTAGCATTGAAGTTAACAGATAGATAATTAAATTGGGATAGATCACAAGAAAAACAATGGTGAGTAAAACTCACTCATATTTTGTTTAAATTTATTTTTATGTTAAAAATAAATTTAATTGTTGCTTGGATGCTTGAAAATATTACTGTGCCTGTTAAAATATATATTAGTTATTTAGGCTTGGCTATTATATATATATATATATATATATATATATATATTGGTTTGGTGGTTGGATTGTTCCCGCAGTCTCACTAGCGGATGCTCGCGGTACCATTTGCGGATGATTTCCCTATGCGTCCCACAAAAATATATTAGTGGATGACCTTCTATACCACGATATCCTGCCTCGAAGCAGGATGGTATTATTTATGTTGACTAACATATGTGGATGCAGGAATTCAGGTTGGAGGGATCCAACTGGATTCCTCAAAAATATATATTATCTGTTTGTTTGTTTGTTTGCATATATACTATCATATATGATGTGTTAGAAAACCTGAAATTAATAATTGGTTGTTTTGGGTGTTTAATTACCACTGGGCCTAATTGTTGATATTTAGAAATATCATGGAATGGAAATTTCCAGTTTTAAAAGGAAAATCTATTTTTCTAGAAATGAATTTGAAATTTGAATAGAATAAAAATATTAACTTGTTTTGAATAATTTAAACAAGTAGTTCATTTATAAACGAAGTTTGTAACAACCCTAAATTTTTGGGGTAAATATAAAAATTTATTTTAACTAATTTTAATGAGTTTTTGATATTTAGAATTATTTATTTAAAATAATTTATTAAAAATTTATTTAAATTGAAGTTAGAATAAATAATTTAACTTTAATTATAAAAGGAGTTAGAAATAGCGCGATAGTTTGAAATGTCAAACTTAAACTTTGACTGACCGTACAAGATGCAAAATTTAACGGATTTTAGTGAAACTAGAAATATTAGAATCTATTTAAAAATATCTTTCTAATGAATCCGTAAAATTGAAATTTCATAATGGGAATCAAAAGTTATGCCCAGATTAAAATTTAGAAAGGTCGTTGTGAAATTTATAAAGGTCAAAAACACTACTTTTTGCATACGAAGGAATTTGAACTTGAAACCACTTCCATTGAGTTCAAAATGACGTTTCTACATTGAAAAACAGTAAACACTTATATATTTTGAGTTTCGAAAATTATTTGTTTAAAAATGTATTTTTAATATTAAATATGTAGCCCTTAAAAATAGCCATTTTTCAAACGACCTCTGTTTTCGATGAAACCACTTTTGTTGGATCCGGAATATCAAAATACGGCTAAGTTTAATGTTTTATAATTTTTAGAATTAATTTGTGGCCGTGGCAAAAATATTTCAGTTTTGTCAATTTCGGTCAATTTTAATCGACTTGAAAATAGTCATTTTTCAAACGGGCTAAAAATTGAATGAAAATAATTTTCCTAGGTCCACAGCGTCAAAACATAGCTAAATATGTTTTTTTTTGGGAATTTTTGAAGTTAATTTGTGACCCCGGTGAATTTTTCCGTATGATTGAATTAAAAATAAGAGAAAATATTTTAAACTAAAGAAAACTGGGTCAAGACAGTCGATTGGGCCTGCGGTACATAGTTAGATGAGTCCGAAATAGGGGTTAATGGGTAGGAACGACAGTCGTTGGGCTGAAATTGGAGAAAGTTGCAAAACGGGCCTTTTAGTGAATATTTTATTGTAGAAATACACGCCTCTCGAGACAATCATCGTATCCTTCTTCTCAAACCTCTCACGCACGCTGAAACCCATCAGTCGCACCTTTTCCCTCCTCTTCTCTCTTCTTTTTCTCTTAATCTAGGAAGAATTAGACATGGCCATAGTTAAACTTTTTAAAGATCTTCCCATTCTCTTCGATTCTAGATAAGTTTCACATCAAACCGTGCACTGTAGCTCCCGAATCACTTATCCAAAACCGCTGCCTTTGAACCTCCGCCTCGATTGCTGCGCCGCACTCCACCCCCTTCCAGGCATGTATGCGCCTATCCTAGAGCTTCAACCTCCAACAAACGGCACCCAAAACCATTGATCAAATCTTAAGTTATCGCGATTCAAAGATTTGAACAAAATCTGAGGTTATATAAAATTTAATTTTATTTGTTTACAACAATTGATTTCATTGCTAATTTTAATTATTAAAAACATGTTTTTGGTTCAATCCGATTCAGAACTCGACAACTTTTATGATATGGGGACAACGACGCGCAACACAACATTCTAGATCTGTTGCGAATAAATTTTATCTCTTTTTGGTTTAGATCTGATCATATACCAAGGTGAGATTTCTTTTATTTTAAAATAATTAATCAATTCATTTTTTTTATTTTTTTTATTTATAGTTATATATTTCAGATCTGTTTGTGTTGGTATTGTATGATGATTGTTCTGTTGGTTGTGATGAATAATTGTAAAATTCATGTATGTTAAACAAAAATGATTATTCATTCCTTTACTTTATTGAATTGACTTAGATTATCCATTCAAGATCAAAATATATAATGGGTAATTATAGATCTATATTCCTTAGAAAAATATTATTATTCATCCTTTTATATTATTGAGTTGGTTTAGATCATCGTTTCAATATCAGAATTTGTAGTTTGTCTCTTTTATGGGATTGATTTAGTAAATCAATTCATATTTAGTCACTTTATTTGAATTGATTTAGCTTATCAATTCAATATAAAAACATGAATCATTTGTGTTGAATTGATTTAAATTGTCGATTTTATAATGATAGGCATTATTTTGTCAATCCAGTGTATAATATTATTTTGTCACCTTATTGGATTGTCAATTAAATATTATCAAATGTGTATACATGATTGAATTGGAATAGGAAAACGAATGATTTTTATTTGTGTTCTCAAACACAAATTACATTGGAAAACGAATGATTTTTATTTGTGTTCTCAAACACAAATATTACATAGGAAAATGAATTATTTGTATTTGTGTTCTCAAACACAAACATTACATAGAAAAATAAACATGTCTTTTATTTGTGTTCTCAAACGCAAATATACCATAGAATGTAATAAAAGAATGAGATTTACATTGTAAATTAAAAATTACATTTTCATATGTAAAAAAGAATGAGATTTACATTGTAAATTAAAATTACATTTTCATATGTAAAAAAAGAATGAGATTTACATTGTAAATTAAAAATTACATTTTCATATGTAATAAAGAATGAGACGTACATTGTAAATTAAAAATTTACATTTTTATATGTAAATAAAAAGTAGGAATTTGCATCGCAAGTAAATTCACATTTTTATACGTAAATGAAAAGTAAGAGTTTGCATTGGAATCAAAATTACATTTCTTATATGTAATTAGAGAATAAGAATTTGCATTGTAAATAAAATTACATTTTTTTTGTAATCGAAGAAGAAGAATGAAATTTTGACGCTGAAAAATTGATTACATTTTATGGGATAAATAGATAGGCTTTGAAACGGAAGTATTAATTACATTTGTAGTTATTGAAAAGAAAAGAATTTGAAATTGTGTTGTTAACATAAAAAATCACATATTTATGTTAAAAAGGGAATTTATTACAATATTCAAGTTAAAATGGAATTTGTGTTAACATAAAAATGAATCATTAAAGTATATAAGGAAGAATGAAATTTTGTTACATAAGAATTTGCATTTTTAATGTAAATGAAATATGAGTCATAAATAAAAGAGGGGATACTTGTTTGACAAATATGGTAACATTAAAAGTACATTTTTATATGTAAAATAAGAATAAAAAAATATATTCTTATTGTATATGAAAATTATCTGTGCTAATTAAACAACATTTTTATAAAATAAGTTAGAAGAATTACATTCTTTATAATGCAATAAAAGAGAATAAAGTAAAGAATACCTTCTTTATAGGTAGAAAAGAATATATTTGTAATGCAAGTCTTAAAATGAAGGGAAAAGATCATACATTTAAAATAAAAATATGCCGACATTAAAAATCTCATTTTTAATGTATAGGAAAATGGTCATATTTTTAAAAATATGTTAACATTAAGAATCTCATTTATAATGTAAAGTTAGAATATAGAAAGATGACCATATTTTTGAAATAAAATATGTTGACATTAAAATCCCATTTTTTTTTTATGAAAAATAGGAAACTAGGAAAGTGTTTATTTTTATAAAGGGGAAATCACATTCTTCTATAGTGTAAAGAATAAGAAGAAAATATTACATTTTCAATAAAATGAGAGAAAGAAATAAAATATTACATTTTCAATGTAATTAAAAAATGTAAATAGAATATGAAATAGAAATTTACATTTGTTTATTTAAATAAAAAGAATTATTTTAGATGACACTTTCATTTACATTTTCATGTAAATATGGTAGGTAGAAGTGAAAGATAACATTTATTTACGTTTAGGTAAATAAATAAGAATAAGGAAAAGTAAACTTATTCCCATATGGTGTAAATAAATAAGAAAAAGAAATGTTTTTAAATGAAATTTTCTAGGAATTAAATGAATTGAAAGTTACATTTTAGTTGTTGTTTATTAACAAATAAAATGAGGGAAGGGAATTAAACTGTTTATATAACATGATATCTTGATATAAACATGTCACATTACATCATTGTATGATAGGAACATGATTGTGCACTGTTGGTTTGGTTGATTTATTACCGTTATATGTTAATTACCTGTAATGTCATTGAAATGCAAATGAACTACTTTTATCAAAATAAAAATAGTGATAAGTAATAACGTTATGAAATAATTTAGATGATAATTATGTGAAGATTATTTGAAAAGACCGATTTATACTTATTTCAAATAATCATACGATGTTTTACATGGAAGAATTAAAGACGGCGATTGAAGACCGACGATCTTCACATCGAATGGGTAATTAGTGGAGGCCCTTGATTGATTTGCTCCCAAGACGGGGCTAAGATGGTAGTTATCCGGAAGTAGTGTTGATTTGTACGGATTTGGCTTTCGCTCAGACCCAAAGCATAAGCTTATAAATGGATGTGTGTATGACGTTGAATTTTGTTCTATGTAAATTGATTTCTATTAATATACGACCGTTGGTGGCAGAGAATTTATTCTCTTGCTTAACACTCTTAGAGGTTGTGTATTAATAGTTATCAATCGCATGGCGTGAATTGTCAACGTGGCACGCTAAGATGAAGATGATCATGGCTTTGTTGAAAAGCAGGCCTCGTGGTTATAATGTTACTTCACGAGCCTCACAACCCGGTTGAGTCTAAAACGGGAGAAGGGAACGCAGGGAGAGTAGCACGTTTCTTTCTAGCTAGAAGTGGTGTCGGTGCTTAAACTGGCTGATATTTTACTTATGTGGATGATGGAATGTGGCGCGCCTCGGATGATAGGTCCTATATGATCGGGAAACGTGTGTTCAGGAATAACTAATCCACGAAGCTGTATGTGTGGACTGGCCCTGCAACTATCCAAGGGTTCACTGCGAGGAATCCTGAGACATTAGCTAGAGTGTCTCGAATCGGTATGGAGCTCCTCACTAGCCTTGACTCATGATGGAAAACCAATTTTCAATACGACACCATGTGGTTTTGATTGTAGAACTAGTATGGCGACTTAGTAGGATGGGGTAAAATGCTGTCTATGATTGATACATTATGATTTAAATGTTTTTGAAACATATACACACTAATAATAATATCAAATTCGTTTTTATCTTATCAAGCATTTTTGACCATTATAAGGTAACCTCCGGTCTGCATTGCATTATGTGATGGGACTTGAGTCTTATAATGGTTTCATTTTTCCAAAAAGCATTGCATTGTTTTACGATTTACCTTTAATTATGCATGGCAATCCATTGGAGTGAACCCGTTCCGCGTTAGCGGAGTGGTCCTTCGATTTGCCCTATTATTATTAGATTAGTTAAGTTAGATTTCTCATGCCAGTCCCATGACTGACTCGTAGTTTGTTTCACTTTGCAAACTCGGGTGCCCTCTTTTCCACACGAGCAGTCGAGTAGTTTTTGCAGATATTTATCTTTTAAGCAGGATGCTGGATTGAAGCTTAAAGCTGTGTCCAGAACATAGTTATCTTCCGCTGTATCTATTTTATCGTTTTCGTTGTAATGTATTAAAATATTGTAACTTATCTTCCGCTGTAATTTTTATTCAATGTACTCTGATATTCTGTACTCTGATGTGGTATTATTGTAATGTTTATAAAAGTCTGTCGTTATTGTTCTGATGTGTTGTAGCCCAAAGTAAGCGTATCCGGCGATTTCCCGCAAGGGCGATTTTCGGGCCGTTTCAAAGTTCTTAAAGGAAGTGAAATGAATTATCATTGGATAATTCAGGAAATATAAATACAAATGTGAATTTGTAAAGGGAATTTTATTTTTCCAAAGTAGAAATATTTATTTCAAATGAAATCTGAAATCGAGACTTGTTTAAACATATAAACAAGTAAAATAAATTGTGTTTGTAAATAAAAAGGAAGAATCATAAATTTGATAACATGAATATGAACACAAGTAATGTATATGGATTTATTTGTGAAACAAAATAAGATATTTACTATTTAATAGGATTAACCAAGTTAAAGAATAATTTGTTAATCGAGTTATGAATCAAGCTCGATCATAGACAAGTAAACCGGACTTGTAAATTTATATTCGAAATCGAATATGACACTTGAATTGAAAATGAAATTTCAGTTAGTTTATAAACAAGTTAAACTCATATTCGAACATGTTATATTCAAATAAAAAGGTGAAATAGGCAAAACAGTTAATTAGCCAATCAATTAACGAATTAAGTTAAAACGATTGGATTAAGTTGAAATGAATTAGAAATGTATGGGTATGGATATACATGAGAAAGGTTTGGAATAAAGTATCAGAAGAGATATAAATAGAATGCTTGACAAAAAGGTACGTATTTAAATTGAATATGAGATTTTATGCGCCATATCGGCAAGCCGCTTGGCTATTTCTTTTTCTTTTTGAATGGAGAGGCATGTGTGGCAGTTTGGGGATTTTCCTGATGCTCCCGGTACAAAGGAGGTTATGGCGAATTTTTTGGGGAATTTAAGGAGTTTGAATATTTTTAAGAAGATTCGATAAACTAGAAATCGATATATTGATATATATATATATATATAGAATTCGATAATGAATCGAACTTAAAATAAAATATTATAAACGAAAAGGAATTTTATAAATAAAATCCTGGGAGATATACGTTTTAAAGTGAATGATGATTTAAAAGCAAATGATTTGCAGATTTAAAATGATCGTGTTGATAAGAAGTTAATCAAATAGAGTTAAAAGAAATAGAGTTAAACAGAATTAGAAACTGATTGGGAATTGGTTGAGTTGAACGACTTTTTGAATATCGATCTGATGTTGGTTTCGGCCTTCGGGGTTTACACTTAGAGAATTGTTCTCTTACTAGTTTACAGTTAGGGACTAATAGTTATGGAATGGTAGTGATGCGTGAATGTGCAATGGGAATATTCTCCAGAGTTAATAACATATATTTTCTTAATATAGAAAATAAGGAAATATGAATATATATATATATATATATGTTTGATGATGTGATCGATAATTCCATTTGGAAATAAGATCATTGTGTGTACACGGACATTTTACATTTGATAGTTAAATCACCGACTATCAAAGTTTTTGACCATTTTAACGTTGTTAATATGGAGAGACCAGTTGGATTATTATCCGAAGAACCACTCCATATTGGCATAAGCATTGCGAACCAAGTATGCTGAATATATTGAAGACGGGGTAAAGTGCAAGGGCTGTTGTATAAGTCCTAGGTAGAGATTGCCTAGGATGGATGTACTGAATAGTGCCTTTGTTTTCGTTCAGTCCCAGAACGAACATATATGGACGAATGTTTGATAGAATATTTACAATGATCGAATGGGTTGGTCTGTATAAATATATATATGGTTGCAACGGATTTATTCCCTTAGCATAACATCCAGAATATTTGTGTAAACCAATTAGTGATTAACGGATCTGATAATGTGGCATTCAAAGTAATCATGTTATCAATGAATGGAAAGTAATCGTAGCCTCTGGCCTCAACAACCGGGAAAAGACAAAAATCGGGCAGGCAGCATGGCTCTGTGGGTAGCTTCCATTAGGGTGTATCATCACTATCTAGAGATTCATTTAATTCCTTATTCTATTTGATGATGTCCCATTCGGGAAACGGTTGCTGATCCCAACCGTTGGTGATATACATTCGATACACTCAAGCGAAATGAGTGGTTGGTCATGTGTGGCAGAGTTGCAAGATGTTCTTGTCGAACTCGGTGTATTCTCCTCTAGAGATACACTAGCGGCAGGTGGTTCCATACCTTGTCATAGTTGGAAATCAAATATCCAATAAGTGCCCGCGGTTTATGGTTGTATATTATACATGTGGAACATGAGATGCCAACATTCCACTAGATTGTTATTTACTTGATTTAGACATTATTATAAAATCGAAAGAGTTTTGATATAAAGATTATCATTTCTTTAAAAGAGGATTTGAAAGTTAAGTCAAGTGTTTGGATTCTCATAAGGGAAAACCCGTTCCGTGTTATACGGCGTGATCTTATGAGATATCATTTAGTTTTCTGAAACTGTTTTAAACTGTTTACTCATACCAGTCCCATGACTGACCCTGAGTTTATTTTATTTTGTTCTACCTAAACTCTTGGGTCTCTAAATTTGTACGGGCAATCAAGTTGTTCAGGATTTTATAGATCTATCTAAAGGAGCTTGGAGCAGGAGGCTTCAGCGTTAGTTATATAGAGTTTTGTTCTGCTGTGTTGTAAGTGTTGTACTCTGATAATTGTATGTTATAAAGTTGAACTTTTGTATTTCAAAAGTTGTGATATATTATATTTAGTTCCGCTGCGATGTGAGATTCTGTGTTGTTATTTCTGTTCTTCTTCTACCTTTTTCTTCTAAAAAAATGATTCGTATTTTCGTGATATTTGGGTTGGACGTATGATGTATATAGTCAACTCAGATATTATGGATTTGCGGGCTATTACAGTTCCCATTAATTTTATCAAAGATGAATTCTTTAATATTTATTCTTTAATCTTCCTTTGGATATCAATTCAAACCATATTAAGGTTTTCCAAACTAGTCGAGATTAACGCACCTTACCGAAGTAACCATTTATTTAATTTCCCAATCCCACCCTATTCATCTCGTGTAGCAAAACTGGTATTACCCCATAACTAACACCACGGTGTTATCGGTAAATTTAATTGCAATTTCCCGTTCAAATCTAATTAAAGATTTAACTATCGCTTGGAGCAAAACTGGTGATACTCCACTCTCAATCATTTCCAAAATTTGACGATTTAAATTATCAATTCACATTTCAGTCTAATTAAAGATTCATTAAAACCCCACTTAGTTTTAATCTTCCCAAAAATTAATATTAATGATTAACTTTGGAAACACAAACATGTCGCATCGACAATCTACACCATACTATTGATTTCTGCCGATATATAACCTCTGAGGTTGTACGTCTCAGAGAAGGGTGTTAAGCAAGAGAATAAATTCTCCACCACCAAACAGATATATATTTAGCAGAGATCAACCATACAGTTCGAAATACAATGAAAGACATGTAATCCTGCCTTTAACTGGGTTAAAGAACTAATGTCATTTAAAACACAGTTCACGATAAACCCAAATCATATTCAATTAATTATGGAATCTTCAGGGAAAAAAAATCAATATATAATCGATATCAATTTCCGTATCCGACTAATAATATTAATGGAATAACAGCAAAGCCTTTTGTAATAACCCGGAAAATCTGGGCCAGTTTAAAATTTTTATTTTGGCAATTTTAGCGAATTTTGAATATTTAAAATGAGTTATTTTAAATAATATCGACGAGAAATTTATTTTTGAATATTAATAGAACGTATATATTATATGCGTCGTCGTTTGAATATAAATATTTATATATAATTATAAATAGGAATTGAAAATGGCGCGGTAGTTCGATAATTCGATTTCAAACTTCAATTGAATGTACCGGGTGCAAAACAATCCGGATTTTAGTGAAACTAAAAACATTAGGATCTATTTGATGATACCTTTCCAACGAATCCGAAAGATCAAAATTTCATAGCGGGAATCAAAAGATATGCCCAGTTGAGAATTCTGAATAGTCGCTATGGAATTCAGGCCCTTAAAAATAGACATTTTGCAAACGACCTCGGATTTCGACGAAACCACTTTTGTTTGGTCCGCAGTGTCAAATTATTGCTAGGTTTCAAATTTCATAATTTTCTGAATCAATATGTGAGCGTGGCAAAGGAAAACGCGTTTGACCAGTTTCAGTTGATTTTAATCGACTGGAAAATGGCCATTTTTCCAACGGTCTCAGAATTCGACGAAACTAGTTTTGTTAGGACCGTATCGTCGATACGAAGCTAGAAAATATTTTTTTGGAATTTATAGAGTTCGTATGTGACCCCGGTAAATTGAAATGCGCGTTCAAATTCAATATATAGAGTTATACGTTGATTTTGACGAAAACTGAATGAAACGATCGAATCAGCTTACGATACATATCCCATTGTGTTCGGAATGGGGGTAATACGATAGGGACGACAGTCGGTGGGCGTGATTTCGAGTTCGTATTATAAAGCTACCTTTTTGAAAAAATAATAATAAAATATTTATATCTATAAATATATAGCCTGAATCCCCTTTCTCTCTCTCCCCTTATTTCAAAACCGTCGTTCACAAACCCAAGACCCCCCGTCGCCCTCGGTTTCGCCGCCGCCCCGCCCTCTAGGCGCCGTCGCACCTCAGCCCCGGCCTCCCCATTTCCGACCGCACCTCCCCCTCCCCTCCGACGGCCCATCCCCGTCCCCCTCTTCAAAAATCGCACCCCAATGCTCCAACGCCCCAAATCGAGCCGCCACAGCCCATTTCCGTCCACCCACACTTGGCCGCACCTCCCAACCCCCAACCCCGACCCCAGGCGCCGCCCTTCCGACCACCAACCCCGACCAGTGGGCCCCCCCAATTAAAAATCCGATTTTTATTATATTTCGAGTGTACATTTCAGTCCCCGAGATGTTTTAGCTCTTCTCCGAGCCTCCTCCGCCACTCTAACACCCCAAGTGAGTTTTATTTCAATTTCTATTCACTTATGCGATTAAAAATATAATCTTTTATATTGTAGAAAGATAAAAATATGATTTTTACATTGTAGGGACTATAAAAATATAATCTTTATGAAATATAGAATATAAAAATATCATCTTTGTATATGTAGCGAAATAAAAATCTGATTTTTATTATATATACATTGAAATAAAGAGGTGATTTTTATAGTGAGGAAATTAAAGCGAAATCTATATATTTGAAAAGGAGAAAACTTTATATTTGAAAAGGAGAAATCTTTATAGTTGAAAAGGCGAGATCTTTATATAGATGATAACGATGTAAAAATAGAATTTTTATCTATATAGTAGCGGTGTGAAAATAGAATTTTTATCCATAAAGCGTGATTGTAAAAATTCGATTTTTATATATTGAATAGCATAGTAAAAATTCGATTTTTATATATTGGATAGCATAGTAAAAATTCGATTTTTATATATTGAATAGCATAGTAAAAATTCGATTTTTATATATTGAATAGCATAGTAAAAATTCGATTTTTATATATTGAATAGCATAGTAAAAATTCAATTTTTATATATTGAATAGAATAGTAAAAATTCGATTTTTATATATTGAATAGCATAGTAAAAATTCGATTTTTATATATTGAATAGCATAGTAAAAATTCGATTTTTATATATATAGTGGCTACGGGCGACGAAAGCGACAAAGGGCGAGAATGGCGAAGATTTCTATAAATGAAGAGTCATGGTATTGGATAGCTTTCGGTGAGAACTTCTCACTCTTCAACTTATTTTTCTAGTTATATATATATACTAGGATGCAGACGGTGCTTAGTAGCACCCGACATAATCGTCCACAAACCATGGACTTGTTTGTTTGGTTGCATAAATTAGTTAGATTATTTGGTTTGAATTGAATTGTTTGGTGAATTGAAATTGATTTGATTGATGTGTGAATGGCGTGGGCCTTCACTAGACCGGGGATAAGGCTAGGCCTTGTCCCGTTTCTAGTATCGTGCCGTTATGCCGCCGAAATTTTCTAAAATATGTTAGAAAAATGGAAATATCATTTTTATTGAGTAAATGAACTGAATAGAAATTCATGTGTTGAAATAAAATATTTTATCGTTAAAAATATAATTTTTAACGTGGAAGTGAATAAAATAAAATATTCATTTACAAACCGGACGGTTTGTTTATGTACACCTATTTGAAGGACATTGATTGGGATGATAAATTTTACACATCGCCCAACTGCACTAATAAAATCTGTGTTTGATTGTTTGAAACC
The DNA here is from genome assembly GCA_030737875.1 of Allium sativum. Classification (NCBI taxonomy): domain Eukaryota; kingdom Viridiplantae; phylum Streptophyta; class Magnoliopsida; order Asparagales; family Amaryllidaceae; genus Allium; species Allium sativum. The sequence continues at coordinate 25,894 of JASFAX010002363.1, read as the reverse complement.
CCACAAGGGTGTTGGGATGAAATTTGAAGTTCACTCATCCTGATTGATTAAATATGTCGATCGATAGATTGACAAGCTGTTATAAGCGTCAGATATCTATATTTGATGCTTATACAGTGTAGTGCACTTTGGTTGATGGTTGATTATTTTTCAATGCTATTATATACGTGGGATGTCTGAAAACCCATATAATTAACATTATATGGTGATTGATTGGGCCTCATTCCAATCGGGAAAATAATGAATATTATAAAAGAAAATTCATGTGTTGAATATAAAAATAGTCATGTGTTGACGATGATTATGGGTTGAAACTATTCATGTGTTGAGTGAAATATTTTAAATAATAAAATTCACATCTTTATCATATTTAAAATTAGAACTACTTCCCAGTAGAAGTCTAATTAAAAATCAAACGATAGATACCATAGTTTTATAAAATATTTTACATAACAAAAATAGTGATGTGTTGACAGTACTCATGTGTTGAGATTAGTCAGTGTTGGAAGAAATATAGATTCATGTGTTGAATGGAATAAATATTCATTTGTTGAATAGAATAACGGATTTATTGAAATATATAAAGCCGTGTTGATTAGAGTTGCGCTATTTTGACGTGAACGATATTTATATCGATTATATTCGTTTTTATAATGAATATAGAAAAGAAGTGATTTCAAAATATAACATTTAGAAAATGTTATCATTTGTATAGTAATGATATGAAGTATTCAGTTTTGATTAGAAATTGAATATAGAGTTGAAATGGTTTTGAAAACGAATTTAAAACGATTTACAAAATACGTTTTAAAAGGAAATTGACGAAATATATATAATATATATATTATATATAAAATGGCCTGAATAGAATGCGCCGCTCCGCGGCAGTTCGTGAATTTCGACCATTGACTTCGAATTGACGTTGCGAGAGATCCGACCGTCGGATTCTCCTAAAACTGGAACCGTTGGGTTCGTACCGAAAAGAGCTTTCCAATGAATATTAGAAATTTGAAATCTAACAGTTGGATTTGGAATTATGTCCAAATCAAATTTGAAAAAGGTCGCTGTAAGTGCAGTTCGATAGCCGTTGATGGAAATCGACTGTACGGGCCTTGATAAAATTATTAAAAATATCTATAATTTGTGTAAAATCATAATATATGATTTGGAAAAATTTGAGCTGAAGAATTCCACATTTGAAAGGATAAAAATAGTTTTTTTATCGAAATGAACTAGTTTTGAGCTGGAATTAAAATCAATTTATTTTTGAAATAAATAAATTGAATTTGAAAGTAATTTTAAAAGTAATCAATATTCCCAATACGTGGATTGGACTGGAGTTGAATCGAAATTATCTTCGGAATATTTCGATGTTGGATTTCGTGACTATACAAACATTGCTATGGGGATTTGAAAGATATATTTTATATCGTTATTTCCAATACGATATATGTTGGGTTCAGAATTTGATATTGAATATAAGCCGATATATTTTCTATTCAGAACCTTGTATTTAATATTAAATGTGATTTGGGTTTATCGTGAATCGTGTTTTAGATGACATTGGTTCTTTAACCCAGTTAAAGGCAAGATGTTGATTTTTGAAAGAATTAAAACTAAGTGTAGTTTTAATGAATCTTTAATTAGATTAAAATGTGAATTGATAATTTAAATTATCAAATCTGAAAAGTGATCGAGAGTGGAGTATCACCAGTTTTGCTCCAAAGCGATAGTTAAATCTTTAATTAGATTTGAACGTGAAATGGTAATTAATTTTACCGATAACACCATGGTGTTAGGAATGGAGTATCACCAGTTTTGCTCCATGGGATATATAGGTTGGGATTGGGAAATAAAATAAATAATTACTTCGGTGTGGTTCGTTAATCCCGACTTGTTTGAAATGATATCCATAGGAGGACTTTAGGATAAATTTAGAAGAATTTATCTTGGATAAAATTAATGGGAACATTTCCCTAAGAATGTGATTTTGTGAATAAAAGAATATTCTGAATTGGAATGAGGCGTTTGTTGTGTTTGTGTAACATTTGTTTATCATATACGTGGGTTATTCAGAAAGGCCGGGTTTATACCCATTCTGAATAACCGATTCGACGAGATGTCGAAGATGAAGACGGTGGTTGAAGACCGGAAGTCTTCACATCGTTTGGGTGATTACTGATGATCTTGATTGGGCTGTACACCCAGGATGAGAGAATCAGTTGGTGATCGTCCAGACGTACCTGGAGATGGATGGATATGCGAGGAAAGTGCCTCCGGTTTCGTTCAGACCCAGAGCGAACTTGTAAATGGATTGTGTGTCTGACATCGGATTTTATTCTGTGTTGATTGATCTCTATTAAATATACATCTGTTTGGCGGCGGAGAATTTATTCTCTTGCTTAACGCCCTTCTCTGAGACGTACGAGCTCAGAGGTTGTATATTGATGGACATCAGTCGCATGGAGTGGATTGCCAATGTGGCACGCGTAAGTGGCAATTGATCAAGGCTTCTGTTGAAAAGCAAAGTCTTGTGGTTGATGATCAAAGCACGGCCTGTGTGGCATAGCTTTGTGTATAACGTGAATTCGCGAGCCTCACACCTCGGTATGAGTCAAAAACGGGATACGGACCCAAGGAGTGCACGACGTTTCTTTCCAGCTAGGGTGGTGTCAGTGACCTACCAGCCCTGACATTTATATACTTTTCACCTGTGTGGTTGTTGGATACGAGGCGCCTCGGATATAGGTCTGTAAGGACCGGGAAACGTGTGTTCAGGAATAATTAATCCTCAAAAGTAAGAGAGGACCGGCCTTGGAGGTTCCAAAGGATCAGAGTGGGGTCCTAAGGCATTGCTAGAGTGTCTCGAACGCGGAGAGGATCTTGCCCCTTGCCTCGACTCATGACGGAAATCCAATTTTCAATACGTGTATTTTGGTTTAATTTGTAGAACCTAGTATGGCGACATGATAGATGGTACCCATGCCGCCTATGATTGATATTTATGATTGGAAATTGTTTTGACACTATACACCTATAATAGTATCAAATAATGTGTTTTAAACGTATCATGCATGCTTTGGCTATTATAAGGTAAAAACCCTATCCTCCGGCTTGCGTTGCATTGTGTGATGGGACCTGGGTCTTATAACAGCTTCATTTTTCTTTATTTAGCATTACGCTGTTTGTTTTATGCACTGGTATTCTTGGGAGGAAACCTGTTCCGTGTTATACGGCGTGGTCCCTTGATTTACCTTACTTTAAAAATAAAGATTAATAACTGTTTTAGTTCTCACACCAGTCCCATGACTGACCTGGAGTTTATTGTTTTAACCTAAACTCTGGGTGCCCCTATTTTCGACACGGGCAGCTAGTAGTTTTGGTTTTGCAGATTTATATTCACAGGATCCTGATTTACAGCTGGAACGATGCTCGGAAAGCTCTGTATCCGTGTATCACTTCTAGTTGTGTTTTGTATATTTTTCCGCTGCTATGTAATTTATTGTAATCTCTGATATTTGTTGAATGTAATTTATTCATTTATACTCTGTATATTCTTGTATCTGATGGAATTGTTGTAATAACAATGAAATGTTCTTCCGTATGCGTCCTTTTGTGTGTTGTTCTCAAAGTATTCGTGCTTTCCTTCATGGGGAAGTTACGGGTCCTTACACCTTTTAAATTCCGTATGTATTAACAGTCTTCCTAAATAGAAGTTTACTTCGATTAATATCAATCGAATTCCATTCAATTCCAATTTAATATATTAAATTGGAAAACTTAACTTTTGAAAATTCCCGTTAAATCTAAATAAAAATATTTATAAATTCCAAATCACATTTCACTATAAATCGGGTTAAAGAACGAATGTTGTTAAAAACACAGTTCACAATAAACCTAATTCACATTCCATTTTCAGTTCCAATTAAATGTTAATTAATTTGTAATTCTTCTTTAAATCTTAATTAAAAGATTTATTCTTTTCACACTGGGTTTAAGGGCAGTGTTACTGAAGACCCCATCCCATCAGTCTCTAACTATAAATTAGTAAGAGAAAAATTTTCTAAGTATTAATGCCGAAGGACGAAACCAACATCAGATCAATACCCAAGAAACCATTCAACTTAGCTAATCTCCAGTTAGTTTCTAATTTTCTTAACTCCATTGGGTTTAAGAATAGTATTATTAAAGAAACCATTCACGACAAACCCAAAATCTCATTCCATTGTTAATTGGATTTAAGAACAAGTGTTATTTAAAACACCGTTCACGATAAACCCAAAAACCCATTTCAATTTAAATCCAATTAAATGTTAATTAATTGGTAAACTTCACTAAATCTTAATAAAAAGATTTATATCTTTTCTCAACTGGGTTCAAGAACAGTGTTAATGAAGACACCATTCACGACAAACCCAAAATCCAATTTGATATTAAATACAAGGCTCTGAATAGAAAATATGTCGGCTTACATTCAATATCATATTCTGAAACTAACAAATATCGTATTAGGAATAACGATATATATATTCCAAATTCCTCCACAATGTCCTTATGATCACGAAATCCAATATCGAAATATTCCGCAGATAATTTCAATTCAAATCCATTCCAATTCATATATGGGAAATTTTGATTATATCAAAACCATTTCAAATCCAATTTATTTATTTAAAAATATTGAATTATAATTCTAGTTCATATCTTGTTCATTTTGATAAAAATATACTTTTATCTTCACAAATGTGGAATTTTTCATCCCAATTCTTTCCAAATCATTTATTATGATTTCACACAAATTATCGATATTTTTAATAATTTTATCAAGGCTTGTAGAGTCGATTTCCATAAACGATCATCGAACTGCACTTACGACGACCTTTTCCAAATTTAATTTGGACATAATTCCAAATCCAACCATTAGATTTCAAATCTTTTATACTTTTTGGAAAGCTATTTTCGATACGAACCCAATGGATCCGGTTTTAGGAGAATCCGACGGTCGGATCTCCCGTAATGTCCGTTCGAAGTCAATGGTCGAAATTCGAGAACTACCGAAGCGCGGCGCGTTCTGTTCAGGCCATTAAATATATATATTATATATATATTTCATCGATTTCCTTTTAAAACGTATTTTACAAATCATTTAAATTCGTTTTCAGAACGATTTCAACTTCATATTCAATTTCAGATCAAAATTGAATATTCCATATCATTTATACAAATGATAATATTTTCAAAACATTAGATTTTGAAATCACTTCCTTTTCGATATTCATTATAAAAATGAATAAAATCGATATAAATATCGTTCACGTCAAAATGGCGTTGTATAATCAACACAGCTTTATATATTTAAATATATATTCGTGTCCATTCCAAATCGGACATCAAAATCAGATTTTGATCTTTTACTGAATATTTATTTTAAAATATTCATTATTTAAAAATATTCATTATTTTAAAATATTCATTCTTTATGAACTAGAATCAGACACAGTCAATTACCATATAATTTGATTTATATGGATTTCATACATACATGTACACAACAACAATCAAACACAGTCAACCATCATCCTGGGTGCATTCTACACTACATAAGCATTAAATATAAATATTCAATGCTTACATGGCTGGTCAACCAATCATTCACATACAACTAAATATTGGGATTAGTGCATGTCCAATATCATCACAATACCCGTGTGGGGTTTCAATCAACAAATAATGAATTTTATTTGTGCGGTTGGACGATGTGTAAAATTTATCGTCCCAATCAATATCAGTCAAATGTGTGAACATAAACAAATCATCTGATTTGTTTATGAATATTTATTTTATTCATGTACACGTTAAAAATTATATTTTTAACGACAAAATATTTTATTTCAACACATGAATATTTTCTACAGTCCATTTCACATCACAAACAATTTTCACAACATAATCAAATCAAACAAGTCGTCCATGGTTTGTGGATGACGAGTGTCGGGTTCTGCTAAGCACCATCTGCATCCTAGTATATATTTTAACTAGAAAATTAAATTAATGTGAGAAGTTCTTACCTTGGGTTCCACTCCCCCATTCCTTATTGCTGAACGGTTTGAGTTTTATTTTGATTTTGGTCTGTTCCATCAAATTCCTTTTAACGCTATTCATAGTAAAATCATATTTTTAATATGATGTTCATATATTAAAAATTATATTTGTACTTCGCTTTATATAAAAATCGAATTTCTATCGCTACTTCATATATATATAAATCGAATTTTTATCGCTACTTCATATATATAAAAATCGAATTTTTATTCTATGTTTTCATATATAAAAATAATATTTTTATATGCCATTCAAATAAATATCTTACCATTTCATTTTTTAAGAATCGCGTCTTCTTCACTTTAAAAATCACTTCTTTTCATTTCTAAAGATCGCCACTTTCCTATATTAAAAATCTTATTTTTTTCTTATATTAATGTAACACCCCACCTCCGCTAGGGTCACTCACAAAGGGAATGCACTAGTTTTGGTGGAGTATTATCAAGGTAAACATGCACAGAGATATCACAAGGCAGAACATAAATAAAGCAGCGGTAGAAATTAAAAACCAACTTCTTATTATTTTCAAGAAAAGAGTCAAAAGCTCATATATCCAAGATACAAATTATTCCATTACATCAAGTTCCAAATAAAGAAGCATAAACTTAAGATAACAAAAGTAGATTATTCCCCATAAATAGCAGAAGCAGCCATAGCATAGCCCAAGACCAAACCGTACATGAGCTGTCAGAAAGCAAGCTAAGTCCAAGCTAAGAGCTAGTGTTTCCTGCCTGAGAACCAGGGGGGAAACGAAAGAAAGAGGGGTGAAAGAAAAAGGGTTAGTCATAAAGACTGGTAAGCCCTAGTGACTTTCAGTATGAAAATTAGTAAAGGTAACATGATATGTGAAAACAAGAATTAAACATAAGGATGATAACAGAACTGGCAGGATAATTAAGATAACAGGATAAGTCATGTCTAGCATCGCATAATCGAGATTCGCTGCACCAACTGTACTAATGTTCTAACCCATGTCAAGTATTAATCATGAAATGATCCCTTGGCCCAATATCATGAAGTGACCCATTACAGGGTCCTACGGTACGATCTACTAATCGATCGGCTCCTACAAGTTTTAGCTCGCCATGTGTATGTGTCATACGGCCCTATCCTGAAATGTAGTTACTTGTGCTAGGTCCACCATAGGGTGTATCAAGTTCTATGGTGCCAACCACCGATACGAATCAAGCACGCACAGTGTAAATCTACGGGTGCCCAATGCTTGGATTTTCAACTTCGGACTACGTGCACGGCCATAGTCCGCCTGAACCTACAATGGCGCACCTACTGAGCCGTCGTTCAGGTCACTTACAATCAGCCCAGTAATCGTGCTCCACCCTGCATAGTCCTAGGGTATCGTGATACATCTAAGTGGGTTACTGCGGAAAAGGACCGCGTAACTAGGGTTTCTAATGGGTTAAGTATTGTCATTCAAATTCGTGACTTAACCCTATCCAAATCATGTATCAAGTTGGTTAAGTGTGTTCAAGCGATTCATGACTTAACCCTATCAAATCATCGTGTCAAGTTGGTTAAGTATATTCAAGTGGTTCATGACTTAACCCTATCATGTGGCATGAATTCATTAATGCACTTCAACCTCTCACATTAGACTAACTGTTGTGGTTACTGGATTTGTCGGGCGGTTTCGGGCAGATTTACACCACAACATAGTCTAACCTCGGGTTTTATGTGCGATATGACCAACTACCCACATTGGATCCTATTGTTTGCAGCCACTGGATTTGCCGGGCGGTTCCGGGCAGATTTACATTGCAAACTCAACCCAACCTCGAGTTGGCCATTTTCAAGTTTATCTAATTGTCATGCCCACATTCAATTTTTCGTGTCAAAATTCATGTCGAGTTTTCATGTCATGTTTCATGCCAAATCGTGTCAAGTTCATGTCCATATCCAGGTTCAAGTTATAATAACGTTCATGTTTAAAGTTCAAAGTCAATTCATGTTTTACCTAGTCTACCCAAATCATATTCCCATCGTACGTAAGCTCGAATCGATACAAATATATCTAATTAGGGAATAACATAAAAAGGGATGGGTATAAGGTGGCAAAAGTGATTACTAGCATAGCATGGTATGACTTGATAAAAGATTATAACATTACTGGCATATGGAATATTGGCCTCAAACATAAAGATTCCCAATCTAGCAAAATAAGGTACTAGTCAAGAAGTTGTCATAAGGTGATAGTATAGTCAAGGTAATGATTGACATAAGGTGATAGCATAGTCATGGTAACGATTAACATAAGGTGATAGTCATAAACTTGCGACTAATAGCAGATTCAACATAATAATATGAAGGGTTTTCTTTTTTATTTACAACATGAATAGGCCCCAAATCAATGTCATAACATATCCAAAAGTCAAGATCCAAGATGAACAGGAATGGATGTAAAACAGTCATCATACACAGGTCCAATTTCAATTTACATCATATTGATATTACATTTATAGTTTAAATCTAAAAATAACTGGGGCTTACAGATCGTGGTTCGAGAATTAGAAAAGAGAGTCGATGTTGAATCTTTATATGCTTAGTCAAGTCCTAATAGAAATCACCAAATCAGCAATTCTCTTAACGCAGTCTCAACGTAGAAGAAGCTGTATCACCCCGTGTATTTTATAACAACGTAATTCACAAATTAAAGTACAATTAATTTCAAATCAAAGAATTAAGGGGAACGGGATGCGCCATTGTGTTAGTCTCGGAATTCTGCTTGGGATAGAGTCCGAGTTTGCGTAAAACGGACTCCGTATGAAGAAGATATGGCCTCCGGAAGTTTCAGAATTCAGTTTAAAATTCAAACAGACCAAAACAGCTTAGAAAACAAGTTTAAATTTCAAAAATCGGGCCGGATTGGCCAAGGCGGGAATTTTCCCGCCCAAGACACCCAGGTCGACTGGGTAGTCGACCTAGGGCACCCAGGTCGACTACATAGTCGACTTGGGGGTCGACTAGGGGGTCGACCTGGCCCCTGAGCCAGGTCGAACCCAGTCCCCCTGGCTGGCCTGGTCTGTGTTTTGTCGATTTTCTAAGCCTTGCCTTGTCACTAGGGCTAGGTGTCAGCTCCTAATTGGTCTCTCCTTCGAACGAACGGCTATTATTAAACCAAGCTCCATCGACGGTCCTAATCAACTCACAAACTCTATAAAAAGGGCCTAAGACTCACCCTAATTCATACAAACAAAAATGGAGATGAGACCGTCATGCTGCTGAGGAAGGACTAGGAACATCCGTCAGAAATTGAGAGACAATTAGGAGACAATTCGAAAGCTTAAAGCAACGTCAATTAAATCAAAACAACGCCTACAACAAAGGATAGCATCTCCAAATTCAGAATTCAGATTCCTGAATTGAAGATTCGTCATACGTTGTAAGTAGAGTGCTATTCCGATGTGAATAAGTAATTGTGTTTTGATTTGTGTAAAATGAGATATGGAATTGTGGTGATAATAATCTATATTTGTATGTTTCTTTGATTCTAAACGATTTGGAAATGTTGTGGTATACGATTGGATATTTGCAAGTATGTTATTTATGTTAGAAGTAAACAACCATATGTTGTGGTATTTTATTTGAGATTCATGCAAGTATATGATTCACTATTATGCCAATATGATGTACATACTTTTATGATCACTTTTAGTGTGTAATTGGATTTAACTAAGTAATATGGTTTATATGAATTTATGTTGGAATTGGCAAATCATTCTTTTGTATTAGAGACAAAAGTAAACATTTTATGAACATGACTAAACTATGTTTGGTGTTATGCCTAGTTGAAACCATGCTTTAGGCCTATGTTGTTATAAAAATCATATGGTGATATATGCAGCACTAAGTTAGATTTACATTCCAATTGCAAGTTTAAATGAATACATTAAAAACCATGATTCATGTTTAGGTATGTTTATGCTATGATCATAAGAATAGAATGATTCATGTTTAAGTATGTTTATGCCATGACTATATGCTATTACCATGCAAGTTCACATATGCCTAATTCATATTAATTGGATCGTTATGTTGCAAGTTCATGCGCTCACACTCCCCTTTTCATGTCACTTAGAATATTTAAACACCATGTTATAAGCCTCCCCGTTTTTTTTCATGTGGCTAAGTTGGGTTTAAACGTTAAACCCAACATATGTTATATTTTAGTGAACATATAAAACGGGGGTAATGACGATGGGGTTAAAACATAGAACATATGTGTGGCATGTTTGACGCATGCCAACAACCTTGAAAAACAATTAAGTGGCATAAATAAATTTTACCCAATAAAGATGAATTTGAATAATGGGCCGCAAATATTTACATATAAAAAGAAAGAGAAAAAATATGTAAATGTAGAAAATACGATGTGTTTAACCCGAGGTTGGATTGAGTTGTGATGTAAACCTGCCCGGAACCGCCCGGCTGTCCAGTAGTCACAACAATACCTATCCAATGTGGGTGGTTAAACATGGAGCCCAATAAGGACCAGAGGTTAGACTGATTGTGGCGTAAGACTGCCCGGACCCAACCGGCAACAGGCAGCCACAACAATACCTGTCTAATGTGAGAGGTTGAGGCTTTAATAAGACAATTAAGGCTGAGTCAGGATTGATAGGATTAAGTAAATTAAATTAATACTTAATCAAAACGGAACATTCTAAACTATACAGACTGATTGGGTGTTAGGTTTACAAAACACTTAACCAACTTAGCATGTTGGCTAGAAATAGAAAACCTAGTAGCGGGGGACCCTTTTCAGCAGTAACCCTACAAGGTGTATCAGGATACCTTGAACTAGGTAGGGTGGGGCACGATTACTAGGCTGACTGTAAGAGGTAAAATCGACGGCGGTGGTGCAGCAGTGTAGGTTCTAACGGGGTGCGGGCGTGCACACACTCCGGCGCAGAAAAATAAGGCACTAGGCACCAGTAGCATACCTGTGCATTCTAGGATTATGTCGGGCCGCTACCATGGGACTTGATACACCCCATGGTGGGACCAGCATAGGTAACTACAACATCGGGGGCCGTAAGACACATGTAACTATGCGAGTAGGAGCCGATCATTAGAAACGAATCACTTCACCCTGATTATGGGGTGCCTGTTGGGAACCAGTTTGTATGGATGTAGAGATTAATTTGGGGTACGATAGTATATTCAACTCTAGACAACTTAACATAGTTTATGGTGCTTTCCCATTTCCAGTTTATACTTTTCATACCCAGTTCTTTATTCATAGACTGAATAGTCCTAGACTTACTCAGGCTTATGTCTGACTCTACTTTTCTTTCGTCTTCTTTTCTTCCATTTCCCCCCTGGTCCACAGGGAGGGAATACCGCAGCTTGACCAGTTTCCACATCCAGCTTAAAGAGAAGGAATGTATGGCTTGGATCTTTTCGTTTTGGACTAAGGCTTTGGACAGCAATTATGGGACTTATGCAGTTTACTTATGTTTTTTATGCTTCCTTAAATAATGTAATCAAGACAGTTATGAAGATGTAATGGTTTTTGGAAGTATTGTAAGACAAGTTATGAAATGGTTTATGTATCACGTATTTTGTTGAAATAAAAATTGCTGTTGTTTTCCGCTGTTCAAACAAAAAAAAATATGTGTATTCATATCTGTCTTGTATATCTGTGACTTATACTTATAAACCTCCACCAAAATTAGGGCATTCCCTTTGAGAGTGACCCTAACGGAGGTGGGGTGTTTCACTTGGTATCAGAGCATAGGTTTACCAGATAAGATAAAAAGTTTTGAACAATTCATTTCCAAAAAGAATAATTTAAAGAAGCATTTTTAAAGATTAAATATTATTTTATTTTAAAAAGGCATAGTCCCCCCAAAGCCATAGACACTATCTTTTATCCTTCGTTTTGAATCTATCCTTTTTGTTTTAGCATGTCCGAAGAACTTATCTTGCCAGAGGGTATACCCATACCTGTTTGGTTTAGACGATTCTTAGAAGCAAGGGCCACACAGCCAGGTCCTACCGTTCCTCCTCCCCCAGCTGCGGGAAATCGTCCAGCTGCAGCAGCACCTCTTCCTCCACCTCCTCCACGGGGAAATACTTTTGCTAAGATATGTAAAGATTTTAAAGCTATGGGAGGAAAGGACTTTCATGGAACCGAGTCCTTCGTGGTAGCCAGGAATTGGCTGAAAGAAACCGAGGACTTATTCGTCATTTTTGAGGTAGAAGATAAGCAGAAGGTACAACTGGCAGTATGGCTACTTAAAGATGAAGCTTCCTACTGGTGCGAAGTCACTAATGCAGAAAGACCAGTGGAAACATGGGAGGGCTTTAGGGCAAGGTTTGAGGCTAAATTTCTCTCGGAAGCTGAGAGGAGTCTTTAGTTGGAAAAATTCTTATTTCTTAAGCATGGGAATATGACAGTCAAAGAGTATGTTAACCAGTTTGATCAGCTGGCTAGGTTCGGACTGGACCTAGTCAACACCCCGCACAAGAAGGCTCTCTGCTTTGTCAAGGGGTTGAATGAGCCATTACACAGTTTGGCCATGACCCATATACCCATGGGAGCTACGTATGAAAGGTTGGTGCAGATGGCATTGCTGAACGAAGAGGATAAAGGCAAGAAGGAGACAAAGGTAGAAAGCTCTCAAGGGAAGAAAGAGGGTTTGCAACCTAAGAAGACAGACTTTAAGAAGGACGGGAAAGACAACAAAGAGAAAAGGAAGTGTAATTTTTGTGGCAAAGTGGGACACTTAGTGAAAGATTGCCGGAAAAAGAAGGCCAAGATGAATGGTGAGTGCTTTTCTAGTGGTGAGACAGGCCACCTGGCTAAGGATTGCCCAAAGAAGCGAGGGCAGGGGCAAAGGGCTGGATCCACCTCAGGGGCACAAGTTCATTCGCTAGAAGCGCCACCTCTGCAGCATCGAGGTATAAATACTTATGTAGAAAGTGTAGTTTATCTTTATGATCACCCAGTTCGCACTTTATTCGATTCTGGCGCATCACATTCCTTTATCTCATCTGCTTTAGTAGAATCTCTGCACCTAGAAACTAGAATGGTAGAGGACCCCTTAATTGTTTCAAATCCAATTGGTGGCCCAGCTCATTTATCTATGATCTGTGTGGTATTGAAAATTTCTATTCTAAGCGTAGAATTTAAATGTAGTGCCTTTGTTTTGGGCTTTTCAGGATATGGTTTGATTTTGGGCATGGATTGGCTATCCAGTAATGGGGCCATCCTTAATTGTGAGAAGAGGGTGGTTAGGCTTCTGATCCAACTCGGTAACACTTTGGAAATTACTTGTAATCCCTCGTATGCGGTTATGCTTAGTTATCTTGAATCACTAGATGCCTCTGTCGACAATTTACAATCGGTTAGAGTGGTCCGTGAATATCCGGATGTCTTCGAAGAGGTGAAGGGCTTGCCTCCGAAGCGGGAGATAGACTTCCGCATATATCTTGTAGATAATGCAAAGCCCGTTGCGTTGCCCGTTAGACACATGGCTCCACGGGAAAGGAAGGAGCTCAGTAAATAGATTAAAGAACTTCTAGAGAAGGGGTTCATTAGAAGGAGCATTTCAGAATGGGGCGCTCCAGTGGTGTTCGCTACAAAGGCGGGTGGTTAACTCCGTCTGTGTGTTGACTATATGGAGATCAACAAACTAACGAAAAAGAATAGGCACCCTCTCCCCAGAATCGACGATCTGTTTGATCAGCTTGTAGGAGCGTCTGTTTTCTCCCAACTCGATTTAGCGACCGGATTTCATCAGCTAAGGGTGGCTGAAGATAGTATCGATAAGACAGCATTCAGAACCCCAGATGGCTTCTTTGAATGTCTTGTCATGCCTTTCGGCTTGACAAACGCACCCGATTATTTCGTGGACCTAATGAGTAGGGTGTTCAGAGATTTCCTCAATAAGTTCGTAGTGGTCTTCGTAGACTATATCTTGATCTTCTCATAGAATGAAGAAGAGCATGCTCAGCATCTAGGGGCAATCAAGGAAACCCTGCGAGTCCATCAACTAAAGGCCAAATTCTCCAAATGCCACTTTTGGAGAGAGGAAGTAAGATTTCTTGGGCACATAGTATCCAAAGAAGGGTTAGCAGTAGACCCGGCTAAGGTAGTAGCGGTGCAGGACTGGAAGACACCAAAGAACGAAACAGAAGTCCGAAGCTTTCTCGGGCTAGTAGGCTTCTATCGGAAATTCATCAGAGACTTTGCAAAGATATCAGCTCCGCTCACAAAGCTGACCAAGAAGAATCTAGTGTTCAATTGGGACTAGGATTGCGAGTTTGCTTTCCAACGACTAAAAAGGGCTCTTACAACAGCCCCAGTTTTGACGTTGCCAGATGGAAGCAAGATGTTCATAGTTTATACGGATGCATGTAGGACAGGGCTAGGCGTTGTCTTGATGCAAGAAGGAAGGGTAGTAGCTTATGGTGGAAGGAAATTGAAAGTAAATGAAAAGAACTACCTGACCCACGATCTTGAGTTAGCTTCCATCGTCTTTGCACTCAAGTCTTGACGACACTATCTCCTAGGTGAGAAGTTCGAACTTTACACTGACCATAAATCGTTGAAATATCTTTTCTCTCAGAAAGATCTTAACTTAAGGCAACAGAGATGGATGGAGTTTCTTGCCTCGTACAATTTCGAGATCTCCTACACTCCGGGCAAAGGCAACGTAGTGGCAGACGCGTTGAGCTGAAAGAAACTGACCCTAAGCCCGTTGTTTGTTGAAAGACAAAGCCTAGAGTTTATAGCCAGCTTTGACTTTAGGCCTTCCTCCGATTTTGTACCGGGCTTGCTAGCATCTCTCGAAGTACGCCCGACTTTAGTAGACTCAATAGGGACAACACAACGCGAAGACCCTCAGCTTGTGGAGACGATTGATAGGCTAATTAGGGGTGATACTTCAAGTCACCTCAGCAGATACTCCATCGACGATAAAGGTTTGCTAAGGCGAGACAGAAGACTATGTGTCCCACAGACAAGAGATTTAGTGAAGAAGGTTCTCGAGGAAGCACATCACTCCAAGATGACGATACACCCAGGCGGGGATGAAATGTACAAGGACATAAAGAGGACTTTCTTTTGGAACGGCATGAAGAAGGACAAGGAAGATTTCGTTTCTAAGTATATGGCGTGCCAACAGGTTAAGGCGGAACAGAAAAAGCCCGGCGGTCTGCTCCATGCTCTAGAGGTCCCGCAGTGGAAGTGGGATAGTATCTCAATAGACTTCATTGATGGGTTGCCTAGGTCTAGAAGAGGCAACACTAGCATTTGGGTAATAGTGGATAGGCTTACTAAAAGCGCCCACTTCTTACCTGTCAAGAGTAAAAGAACTCCCTCATCCCTAGCAATTTTTTACCTCAAGGAAATTGTCCGACTCCATGGAATACCATCCAGGATTGTTAGTGACCGAGACCCTATCTTCATAAGTGAGTTTTGGCAGAGTCTGCAAGAAGCGGTAGGCACACAGTTATGCTTAAGCACAGCCTATCATCCCCAAACCGACGGCCAAACAGAAAGAGTGAACAGAGTTTTGGAGGACCTTTTAAGACTGTGCGTGCTTGACTTCGGAGGGACGTGGGAAGACCATCTGCCTTTGGTGGAGTTTGCCTACAACAACAGCTACCAAGCAACCATCGGAATGGCGCCCTTCGAAGCTTTATATGGAAGACCGTGCCGATCGCCCACTTGTTGGTGGGAGTCTACTGACAAGCTCATACTTGGACCAGATATAATCCGAGAGACTTTAGAAAAAGTAGACTTAATACGGAGAAGAATGAAGACAACCTAAGAGAGGCAAAAATCCTACGCCGACAAGAGGAGGACCGACCTTGAATTCGAGGTTAGGGACAAAGTTTTTCTTAAGGTATCTCCGCTAAGGAACGTTGTTCGTTTTGGAACCATAGGAAAGCTAGCACCAAGGTTCGTAGGGCCATTTCCTATCATCGAGAAAATTGGGAAAATGCCCTATAGATTAGAGCTACCCGAAAAATTGGCCGGAGTTCACAACGTTTTCCATATTTCGCACCTCTGAAAATGTCTACATGAATCTGCTGAAGTGGTAGAGCCAAATATTCTAGAAGAAGCTGAAGTGGAAAGCGAAGCAACCGTGAGGAAAGTTCCAGCCCGCATATTAGGAACGGAAGTGAAGAAGCTACGCAACCGCGAAGTCAAGCTCGTCAAAGTTCAGTGGAGCGACTCCGAGGGAGACGCAACTTGGGAAACTGAAGCTAGAATACGCGCAGCCTACCCTTTTCTTTTCGAGGGTACGTCTTTGATCATTACTTTTCCTTAAGTTGCACTTTTATCTATTTTTAGGTATATCCCCTCGACCTTATCTTTTAGGTAGAAACCCTTTGGATGAAAACATGTAATTGAAACATGTTATGGATGATGGTTGCAAGTAGTTGCAAGTGATTGCTAGTGGTTGCTCGTGGTTGCATATACACACACAATCTAGGTTTTAGATCGGCTCAGTCACTTTATATTGCATATGCATAAATGTATTTATTCGTATATGGTTGAAGTTTAATGTGTTGCCATATGGATGTTGCATTTATATATGAATGGTTGTGCACTCATGTAGAATCATGAACAGGAAAATATGCATACATAATGGATTCATGGCACTTACATAATTTGCATTAAGGAGGTCAACTAAATTAGTAGACCGACTGATTTTTGCATTAGATAAGTACATGTACACACACTTCGCATATGATCATGAAGCATTAGAAGTCTTTTAAAGACAATGGATGCTCGTGTTTGATGGATGAGTAGATGGATGTTTGGATGTTAGTACATACATTCTTCCTGAACTTGAAGATTTCGGGGACGAAATCCTTTTAAGTGGGGGAGAATGTAACACCCCGTGTATTTTATAACAGCGTAATTCACAAATTAAAGTATAATTAATTTCAAATCAAAGAATTAAGGGGAAAGGGATACGCCATTGCGTTCGTCTCGGAATTCTGCTTGGGATAGAGTCCGAGTTTGCGTAAAACGGACTCCGTATGAAGAAGATATGGCCTCTGGAAGTTTAAGAATTCAGTTTAAAATCCAAACAGACCAAAATAGCTTAGAAAACAAGTTTAAATTTCAAAAATCGGGCCGGATTGGCCAGGGCGGGAATTTTCCCGCCCAAGACACCCAGGTCAACTGGGTAGTCGACCTGGGCTACCCAGGTCGATTGGGTAGTCGACCTGGGGCACCCAGGTCGACTACATAATCGACCTGGGGGTCGACTAGTGGGTCGAACTGGCCCCTGAGCTAGGTCGAACCCAGCCCCCCTGGCTGGCCTGGTCTGTGTTTGGTCGATTTTCTGAGCCTTGCCTTGTCACTAGGGCTAGGTGTCAGCCCCTGGTTGGTCTCTCCTTCGAACGAACGGCTATTATGAAACCAAGCTCCATCGACGGTCCTAATCAACTCACAAACTCTATAAAAAGGGCCTAAGACTCACCCTAATTCATACAAACAAAAATGGAGATGAGACCACCACGCTGCTGAGGAAGGACTAGGAATAGCCGTCGGAAAATGAGAGACAATTAGGAGACAATTCGAAAGCTTAAAGCAACGTCAATTAAATCAAAACAACGCCTACAACAAAGGATAGCATCTCCAAATTCAGAGTTCAGATTCCTGAATTGAAGATTCGTCATACGTTGTAAGTAGAGTGCTATTCCGATGTGATTAAGTAATTGTGTTTTGATTTGTGTAAAATGAGAAATGGAATTGTGGCGATAATAATCTATATTTGTATGTTTCTTTGATTCTAAACAATTTGGAAATGATGTGGTATACGATTGGATATTTGCAAGTATGTGATTTATGTTAGAAGTAAACAACCATATGTTGTGGTATTTGGGATTCATGCAAGTATATGATTCACTATTATGCCAATATGATGTACCTACTTTTATGATCACTTTTAGTGTGTAATTGGATTTAACTAAGTATTGTGGTTTATATGAATTTATGTTGGAATTGGCAAATCATACTTTTGTATTAGAGACAAAAGTAAACATTTTATGAACATGACTAAACTATGTTTGGTGTTATGCCTAGTTGAAACCATGCTTTTGGCCTATGTTGTTATAAAAATCATATGGTGATATATGCAACACTAAGTTAGATTTACATTCCAATTGCAAGTTTACATGAATAGATTAAAAACCATGATTCATGTTTAGGTATGTTTATGCATGATCATAAGAATAGAACGATTCATGTTTAAGTATGTTTATGTCATGACTATATGCTATTACCATGCAAGTTCACATATGCCTAATTCATATTAATTGGATCGTTATGTTGCAAGTTCATGCGCTCACACTCCCCTTTTCATGTCACTTAGAATATTTAAACACCATGTTATAAGCCTCCCCATTTTTTTTCATGTGGCTAAGTTGGGTTTAAACGTTAAACCCAACATATGTTATATTTTAGTGAACGTATAAAACGGGGGTAATGACGATGGGGTTAAAACATAGAACATATGTGTGGCATGTTTGACGCATGCCAACAACCTTGAAAAATAATTAAGTGGCATAAATAAATTTTACCCAATAAAGATGAATTTGAATAATGGGCCGCAAATATTTACATATAAAAAGAAAAGAGACAAAATATGTAAATGTAGAAAATATGATGTGTTTAACCCGAGGTTGGATTGAGTTGTGACGTAAACCTGCCCGTAACCGCCCGGCTGTCCAGTAGTCACAACAATACCTATCCAATGTGGGTGGTTAAACACGGAGCCCAATAAGAACCCGAGGTTAGACTGAGTTGTGGCGTAAGACTGCCCGGACCCAACCGGCAACAGGCAGCCACAACAATACTTGTCTAATGTGAGAGGTCGAGGCTTTAATAAGACAATTAAGGCTGAGTCAGGATTGATAGGATTAAGTAAATTAAATTAATACTTAATCAAAATGGAACATGCAAAACTATACAGACTGATTGGGGGTTAGGTTTACAAACACTTAACCAACTTAGCATGTTGGCTAGAAATAGAAAACCTAGTAGCGGGGGACCCTTTTCAGCAGTAACCCTAGAAGGTGTATCAGGATACCCTGAACTAGGCAGGGTGGGGCATGATTACTGGGCCGACTGTAAGAGGTCAAATCGACGGCGGTGGTGCAGCAGTGTTGGTTCTAATGGGGTGCGGGCGTGCACACACTCCGGTGTAGAAAAATAAGGCACTGGGCACCAGTAGCGTACCTGTGCATTTTAGGATTGTGTCGGGCCGCCACCATGGGACTTGATACACCCCATGGTGGGACTTGCATAGGTAACTACAACATCGGGGGCCGTAAGACACATGTAACTATGCGAGTAGGAGCCGATCTTTAGAAACGGATCACTTCACCCTGATTATGGGGTGCCTGTTGGGAACCAGTTTATATGGATGCAGAGATTAATATGGGGTACGATAGTATATTCAACTCTGGACAACTTAACATAGTTTATGGTGCTTTCCCATTTCCAGTTTATACTTATCATACCCAGTTCTTTATTCATAGACTGAATAGTCCTAGACTTACTCAGGCTTCATGTCTGACTCTACTTTTCTTTCGCCTTCTTTTTTTCCGTTTCCCCCCTAGGTCCACAGGGAGGGAATACCGTAGCTTGACCAGTTTCCACATCCAGCTTAAAGAGAAGGAATGTATGGCTTGGATCTTTTCGTTTTGGACTAAGGCTTTGGACAGCAATTATGGGACTTATGCAGTTTACTTATGCTTTTTTATGCTTCCTTAAATAATGTAATCAAGACAGTTACGAAGATGTAATGGTTTTTGGAAGTATTGTAAGACAAGTTATGACATGGTTTGTGTATCACGTATTTTGTTGAAATAAAAATTGCTGTTGTTTTCCGCTGTTCAAAAAAAAATTATGTGTATTCATATCTGTCTTGTATATTTGTGGCTTATACTTATAAACCTCCATCAAAATTAGGGCTTTCCCTTTGAGAGTGACCCTAATGGAGGTGGGGTGTTTCAGAAGCAATCCCTT
The DNA here is from genome assembly GCA_030737875.1 of Allium sativum. Lineage (NCBI taxonomy): Eukaryota > Viridiplantae > Streptophyta > Magnoliopsida > Asparagales > Amaryllidaceae > Allium > Allium sativum. The sequence goes on along the minus strand of JASFAX010002363.1, from coordinate 5,775 downwards.
TCTCAAACTTTTCAACCAGAATTAGAGCAGCATAAGGTCAGAAAGAATTTTGTGTAGAGAGACTGGTGTTAGGGGCTGTATTTATAGGGTCAGGTCAACGAATGTGGATAGAAATGAGGCCAGAAACATCAAAGTGAATCCAGCTCCAAAAATGGGCTCGACCCCCAGGTCGACACTATGGTCGACCTGGTCCTGGGTAGGTCGACTACATAGTCGACCCCCAGGTCGACTTGGTCGTGGGCTGGAAATTTCCCGCCCAGTCCATTCTGGGGTTTGAATTTCGAACTTTGAATTCGAATTGAACTGTTTTGAACTTGAAAACTTCTGAAAACTTCAAAAGGTCATACCTTGGTCATACGGACTCCGATTTTCGAAAACTCGGACTTGTTTCCAAGCAGAATTTCGAGACGAATGTAATGGCATAACCCGTTTCCCTTGATTCTTATTTTAAAAATTAATTCTTCCTTGATTCATGGTTATTACACGTTATGAAAACACGGGTTGTTACATTCTCCCCCCTTAAAGTATTTCGTCCCCGAAATATCTAAATTAGGGAGGATGTGTCCTACCATCCATCATCCATCTACTCAAAGCATCATCCACAGGAAACCATTGTCCTTAAAAGATTTCTGGAGCTGTATGAATATATGCAGAAAGTGTGTGTATATGTACTTATCTAATGCAAAAGATCAGGCGGTTACTGATTCGGTAAACCTCCTTAATGCAAAATATGTTAGTGTCATGAATCCAACATGTATGCAAATTCCTAACATAATTTATAATCTCTACATGCGTGCACAAACATTCATCCATATGCAACTTATAAGTCATAGCATAACAAGTTCCAACCATGTACAAGTATAAGCACTCATGTAGATGCAACATGAAAATGTGACCGAGCCGATCTAGTGCCTAATGTCTGTCATGCATCCACTAGCATTGTAACGACCCGGAAAATCTGAACCAATTTAAAAATTTTAAATTGGCTAAAATAATGGATTTTAAATATTTAAAATAAATATTTTAAATAATAGCAATGAAAAGTGAGTTTGAATCGACGTTTGAAAACGAATATAATTAATTCTAATTATAAACAAGACCTGAAATGGCGTTGCTGTTTCAAAAATTGAATTCAAACTTTGTCGGACTGTACCGGGTGCAAAACAAAACTGATTTGAGTGAAACTAAAAATATTTAAATCTGTTAGTGAATACCATTCTAACGAATCTGAAAAATCGAAGTTTCATGGCGGGATGCAAAAGTTATGGCCAAATGAATTTTCAGAAAGGTCGCTATGGAATTTATATAGCCCGTGAAAATGGCCATTTTGCATACGACCTCAAAATTCGACGAAACCACTTTTGTTGGATCCGGGATGTGAAGTTATTGCTAGATTTCAAATTTCATAATTTTTGAAGCTAGTATGTGAGCGTGTCAAAGGAAAATGTGTTTTGGTCAATTACAGTTAAATTGGATCGACCAGAAATGGGCCATTTTTCAAACGGTCTCAGAATTCGACGAAACTAGTTTTGTTGGGACCGTATCGTCAAAACATAGCTGGATTTATTTTTCTGGAATTTTTCGAATCAGTTTGTGGCCCTGGCAAATTGAAATGTACGTTCAAATTAAATATTGAATGTTATATATTTTAAATTGAAGGAAAACTAATTGAAACTGTCGAATAGGCCTTCGAAACATATCCCATTGTGTTCGGAATGGGGCTAAAACGCTAGGGACAATAGTCGTTGGGTTTGGATTGGTGTTCGTGTACAGAAGAGGGTATTTTCAAGATTTTAAAAATATATAAATAAAAAAAATTCTAGCCAATCACATTACTTCTCTTTCCCCGGCCTTCTTCCCGAAACCTTCCCAGTGAACGGGGACTAGAGCTCCCTCCTTCTCTCCTCATTTCCGCCCAAATCGCGCAATAAAACCTTAGGGTCCTTCAGAGTATTTTGTAGATCTCATCTCATTCTTTAAATCCATCCTTGTTTCGATCCCCATCGTGCTCCGTATCTCGAGAATCGGGCCAGGGAGTAGCCGCCGCTTCGCACCCTTTTTCTTCGTCGATCCTCCACCGAACAGGGCCCCACCTACCTCTTAGGGTGCGTGCCTCCTAGCTCTCCAACGTGGCAAGGTCTGATCGTCACCTCGAGCAATGGATTGATCGGATTTGCCAACCCTAGTTTCGAACTGATTAGTGAAAGGTACGACCTTGTATATTTAAAACTGATTTCAACAGTTTTAAAGTGTTGCAAACTTTGAAAAATCATATCTTTTTCGTTTTTGATTGAAATCCAGTGAAACAAGAGACACCGGGACCGTGAGGACGTCTTCTACATTTTAGAAGAGACCGCATATTTTTCTGAGCCTTCTGCAATTTTTGGTGGAGTGGAACCCAAAGTGAGATTTCTAATTTATAAACGATATGGAAAACGACGATGTATAAATTATATAGTCGATGTATGAGTTATATAAGCGTTGTACACCTCTTGTATAAGCTTTGTATAAGTTGTACGTTTGATGTATAAGTTGTATATGCGTTGTAAAAATTATATATGTGTTGAAATAGAAGTGAAATGCTATATATATATATATATATACGCCCCTCGTCCACAAACCATGGACGATATTTATTGGTTGTGATTGGTTTGAAAATTGATTGATAGCGAATGGTTGATTGGAATTGTTTGTGGTTGATATTCATTGATTATGGTTGATAAATACCCGTTTGTGGTTGAGAAATATTTGGTTGAAACCACAAAGGATTAGTTTGTGGAAATGAAAAATATATACATGCCTTCTGCGTGCGAACTAGATGCATGATTCCCCATTGTCAAAAACCGCGAGGTTTTAAGGTAGAGCGAGGAGCCGTACTAGGGACGGTCCCGGTTTTAACTACCCTGCCGTTATGCTGCCGAAATTTTGAATAATATTCATGTGTTAGAATTATTTTCCTGTGTTGAAATTATATTCGTCTGTTGAATAGAAAACCTTCATGTGTTGAATAGAAATTCGTTCATTGAATCATATTCATGTGTTGAGTGGAATTCGTGTTTTGAATAAATTGTTTTAACAATAAAAATCACATTTTTATCGACATATACCAACTATAGAAAACCTTCATGTGTTGAATCGATATTCATTCGTTGGATAGAAATTCATGTGTTGAATGGTATTTGTGTTTTAAATATAAAAATCACATTTTTATCTATATATATAAACAATAGAAAACCTTCATGTATTGAATCGATATTCATTCGTTGGATAGAAATTCATATGTTGAATGGTATTCGTGTTTTAAATATAAAAATCACATTTTTATCTATATATATACACTATAGAAAACCTTCATGTGTTAAATCGATATTCATTCGTTGGATAGAAATTCATGTGTTGAATGGTATTCATATTTTGAAATAAATTGCTTTATAATAAAAATCATATTTTTATCATCTATATGAACTATATAAAATAGTCGTGTTTTGAAATAAATTGTTTTATAATAAAAATCCCATTTTTATCATCAATGTGAACTATATAAAATAATCTGGTTTTGAAATAATTTGTTTTACATTAAAAATCACATTTTTACTATATACATGAATTGTTAAAAATAGCGAAGTGTTGAAATAGAAGACAGTTAGATAAAAATATCATTTTTATCAAATGTATGAAAAGAATATAGTTTTGAAATCGAAGAATCGATATATATATATAAATAGAATTAAAATATATCGAATAACAACGCTGCAGTTCGTATTTTGAAACCGTGATTTCAAATGATTAGTGCGGGTGATCCGACCATCGGATTTTCCCGAAATTGCAACCGTTGGGTTCGCTTTGGAAATATATTTCCAACGGCACCAACTTTATAAAAATCCAACGGTTGGATTGTCTGGAATGTTTAATTCAAATATGAAGAAAAATAGCGCCAGAATCGATTATATATATATATATATATATATAATTATATATAATAGAATAACGACACTGCAGTTCGTATTTCAAAATCGAAACTTCAAACGATTGTACCGGGAGATCCGACCGTCGGATTTTCCCGAAACTGGAACCGTTGGATTCATTTTGAAAAGATCTTTCTAATGATGTAAATTTTGTGGAGATCCAACGGTTAGATTTTCATATATGTGTAAATCAAATCTAAAGAAAAACAGCGCCATGGCCGCGTTATGGCCCGAAGCGTCGTTTTGAATAAATTGGCTATTTTAAAATAAATAAAAATAGCGATAAATCGTTATAAAATATTATAAACAATATGGATGTGAAATTTAGAAACTAACTGGAGATTGGCTAAGTCGAATGGTTTCCTAGGTGTTGATCTGATGTTGGTTTCTGCCTTCGGGGATAATATTTGGGAAATCGTTCTCTTACTGATTGACGGATAGTGACTAATAAATTGAAATGATGCGTATGTATGTTTGTGTTGCACTTGTTTATCATATACGCGAGTTGCTCAGAAAGACCGGGTTTATCCCATTCTGAATAACTAAATCGACTATAAGAAGTCGAAGATGAAGACGGGGGTTGAAGACGGATCTTCACCTCATTTGGATGGTAACTGATGTCCTAATTGGGAGGCATCCTGAAATAGGATAATGAGTGGTGATCGTCCAGACGTACGTGGGGATCGATGAATATGCGAGGTATTTAGTGCCTCCGGTTTCGTTCCGACCCAGAACGGACTTGCAAATGGATTGTGTGTCTGACATTGGAATTTATTCTATGTGATTGATAGACATCATTTGCATGGTGTGAATTGCCTGTGTGACATGCTAAGATGCAGTGATCAGGGCTTCTGTTGAAAAGCAAAATATTGTGGTGATGATCAAAGCACCGCCTGTGTGGTGTAGCTTTGTGTATAACGTGAATTCGCGAGCCTCACACCCCGGTATGAACCAGAAACGGAAGAGTTCATCAGGGAGGGCCTGCGTCTCTTTCTAGCTAGGAGTTGTGTTGGTGTTTTTACTTGGCCTGACATTTTACTTATGTGGATGATGGATAGCGGGGCGCCTCGGATATATCGGTCGATCCGGGACCGATGGAATCATTCGTTGGCTCATTTACGCCCCATAGGGCGAGGAGACGTAGTGTTCAGGCATAATAATCCACATCGGTGGACCAGCCCTGACGATCTAGGGGGCAGTTGCGGCTGTTCCTGAGACATGGGCTAGATTGTCTCAAAGTCTGTAAGGACTATCTTTTGCCTTGGTTCATGACGGAAATCGAATTTCCAAATACGTGACTGTGCGGCTTTGATTGTATACCTATATTTGGCAACATAGTGGCATGGGACGCTCATGTCGTCTATGATTGATAGTTATGATTCGAAATTGTTTTTGAAACATATAAACACTAGTAGTAATATCAAATGCTTTTGTTTTATTCGTATCAAGCATATTTTGGCCATTATAAGGTAAAACTCTATCCTCCGGTTTGCGTTGCAACGTGTGTTGGGAACTGAGTCTTATAATGGCTTCATTTTTATAAAAATCAATGCGATGTTTAAAAGAAAGATTTGTTTTTAAAGCACTGGCAATCCAATGGAGTAAACCCGTTCCACGAAAATGGCGTGGTCCTGTGATTAGCCATATTATTAATGTGTTGAGTAGATTTCTCATACCAGTCCCATGACTGACTCGTAGTTTGTTTCACTTTCAAACTCGGGTGCCCCTTTTTCTACACGGGCAGCCTTGTATTCAGGTTTAGCTGGTTCTTTCTGGATAGCTGGAGCTGAAGATGGATTCTATTATTTAT
>JASFAX010002362.1:0-46284 GCA_030737875.1 Allium sativum | reverse complement strand
TCGAGATAAAAATCAGATTTTTATATATTGAATAGCATCGTAAAAATTCGATTTTTACATATGTAGTGAAAGCGGACAACGAAAGCGACGAAAGGCGAGTTGGCGAAGATCTCTACAATAGAAGTGCCGTGGAGCTTGGATAGCTTTATGTGAGAACTTCTCACCTTTCAATTTAATTTTTCTAGTTATATATATACTAGGATGCAGACGGTGCTTAGTAGCACCCGACACAAATCGTCCACAGACCATGGACTTGTTTGTTTGACTGTTTGGGAATTGATTGCGATATTGGTTTGAATGTGGTTTGTGGTGTGAAAAATCGAATCGATAAATTGGTTAGGATTAGACGTGCGCCGTTATAAGGCGAAGGAGTAAGGCTAGGTTAGACTCTTACTCCAAATTTTGTGGTTTGCATAATGAAATTGATTTGATTGATGTGTGAATGGCGTGGGCCTTCACTAGTCCGGGGATAAGGCTAGGCCTCGTCCCGTTTCTAGTATCGTGCCGTTATGCCGCCGAAATTTTCTAAAATATGTTAGAAAAATAAAAATATCATTTTATTTAAAGAATGAACTGAAGAGAAATTCATATGTTGAAATAAAATGTTTTGTCGTTAAAAATATAAATTTTAACGTGATTGTGAATAAATAAAATATTCATTTGCAAACCAGATGGTTTGTTTATGTACACTTATTTGAAGGACATTGATTGGGTCAATAAATTTTACACATCGCCCAACTGCACGAATAAAAATCTGTGTTTGATTGTTTGAAACCCCACATGGGTGTTGGGATGAAATATGAATTTCACTCATCCTGATTGATTAAATATGTCGATCGATTGATTGACAGGCTGTTATGAGCGTTGAATATCTATATTTGATGCTTATACAGTGTAGTGCACTTTGGTTGATGGTTGATTATTTTTCAATGCAATGATATACATGTGTTGTATGAAAATCCCTATAATTAATTTTATATGGTAATTGATTGGGCCTCATTCCAATTTAGAAAAATAAAGAATATTATAAAATAAAAGTTCATGTGTTGACAGTACTCATCCATTGAGATTGGTCATTGAGTTGAACGAAATATTTTGATGATAACAACTATTTTGAAAATAGAAATTTATGAAGCCGTGTTGATTAGATTGACGCCATTTTGACGTGAACGATATTTATATCGATTTTATTCATTTTAAAATGAATATTGAAAGTGATTTCGAAATGAATATTGAAAGTGATTTCGAAATGAATTGAATTGAAAACGATTTCGAAATGAATTAAATTGAAAACGATTTCGAAATGAATTGAATTGAAAACGATTTCGAAATGAATTGAATTGAAAACGATTTCGAAATGAATTGAATTGAAAACGATTTCGAAATGAATTGAATTGAAAACGAATTCAAAGTGAATTGAAAACGATTTCGAACTGAAGTGAATTGAAAACGATTTCGAAATGAATTGAATTGAAAACGAATTCAAATTGATTTGAAATTTGAATTGAATAGAAATGAATTTTGAAACGAATTTATAAAGAAGAATTCAATTTTGCTTTGAATTGAAATGGAAGTTGAAATAGGTTTGAAACGATTTTAAAACTATTTATATAATTCGTTTTGAATTGAAATCGACGAAATATATATTATATATATTATATATATAATATAATGGCCTGAATAGAACGCGCCGCGCCGCGGCAGTTTGTGAATTTCGACCATTTATTTCAAACGGACATTGCGGGAGATCCGACCGTCGGATTCTCCTAAAACCGGAACCGTTGGGTTCGTATCGAAAAGAGCTTTCTAACGGATATTAGAAATTAGAAATCTAACGGTTGGATTTGGAATTACGTCCAAATCAAATTCGAAAAAGGTCGCTGTAAGTGCAGTTCGATGGCCGTTGATGGAAATCGACTGTACGGGCCTTGATAAAATTATTAAAAATAGTAATAATTTGTGTAAAATCATAAGAAATGATTTGTGAAGAATTGGGATGAAAAACTCCATATTTGAAAAGATAAAAATAGATTTTTATCGAAATGAACTTGTTTTGAACTAGAATTATAATTCTATTTATTTTTAAATAAATAAATTGAATTCGAAAAGGGTTTTAAAAATAACCAAAATTTCCAATGATTGCATTGGAGTGGATTTGAATCGAAATTGTCTTCGGAATATTTCGATGTTGGAATTCAGGATTATACAGATGTTGTTATGGAAATTTGAAAGATATATATTTATATCGTTATTTCCAATATGACATTTGTTAATCGTAGAATTTGATATTGAATATAAGCCGGGATATTTTCTATTCAGAGCCTTATATTGAATATCAAATGTGATTTGGGTTTGTCGTGAATGGTGTCTTCACTAACACTGTTCTTGAACCCAGTTGAGAAAAGATTAAATCTTTTTATTTAGATTTAATGAAGTGTACCAATTAAAAATGATATTTACTTGGAATTGAATTGGGAATGATTTTTGGGTTTATCGTGAACAGTGTTTTAAATAACACTTGTTCTTTAACCCGATAATTAATGGAATTGATTTTTGGGTTTATCGTGAACAGTGTTTTAAATAACACTTGTTCTTTAACCCGATAATTAATGGAATTGATTTTTGGGTTTATCGTGAACAGTGTTTTAAATAACACTTGTTCTTTAACCCGATAATTAATGGAATTGATTTTTGGGTTTATCGTGGACAGTGTTTTTAAATAACACTCGTTCTTTAACCCGATAATTAATGAAGGTGATTTTGGGTTTATTGTGAACTGTGTTTTTAAATGACACGGATTCTTTAACCCAGTCACAGATTAAAACTAAGTGGAGTTTTAATGAATCTTTAATTAGATTGAAATAATCGAAGTGGAGTATCACCAGTTTTGCTCCAGGCGATAGTTAAATCTTTAATTAGATTTGAACGTGAAATGGTAATTGAATTTACCGATAACACCGTGGTGTTAGATATGAAGTACTACCAGTTTTACTTCATGGGATGAATAGGTTGGGATTGGGAAATTAAAACAAATGATTACTTCGGTAAGGTTCGCTAATCCCGACTAGTTTGAATTGATATTCAAAAGTTGATTAAAGAATAAATTCAAGAATTTATCTTTGATAAAATTAATGGGAACCTTTCCCTATGAATGTGAAATTAGAAACTAACTGTCGGTTAGCTAAGTAGAATGGTTTTCTGGATATTGATCTGATGTTGGTTTCGGCCTTCGGGGTTAATATTTGGGGAATTATTCTCTTGATTAATTTACGGTTAGTGACTGATGGATTGGAATGAGGCGTATGTTGTGTTTGTGTAACACTTTTATAAAATATACGCGAGTTATTCGGAAAGACCGGGTTTATCCCATTCTGAATAGCTGATACGACGATAAGTCGAAGATGAAGACGATGGTCGAAGACCGGAAGTCTTCACGTCGTTTGGGTGATAACTGATGATCTTGATTGGGCTGTACACCCAAGAAGATGGAAACAGTTAGTGATCGTCCAGACGTACTTGGAGATCGATGGATATGCGGGGTACTAGGTGCCTCCGGTTTCGTTCAGACCCAGGACGGACTTGTAAATGGACTGTGTGTCTGACATCAGATTTCATTATGTGTGACTGATATCGGTTGCATAGGATGGTTTGCCTGTGTGGCATGCTAAGATGCAAATGATCAAGGCTTCTGTTGAAAAGCAAAGTCTTGTGGTGATGATCAAAGCACGGCCTTTGTGGCGTAGCTTTGTGTAACGTTTACCTCGCGTGTTTCACACCCGGTATGAACCAAAAAGGGAGACGGACCTCAGGGAGGGCCTGCGTTTCCTCCTAGCTAGAAGTGGCGTCAGTGGTTTTACACGCCCTGACGAGTTTGACTTATGTGGTTGTTGCTGTTGCGAGGCGACTCGGATTGATCGGTCGTTCTCGAACCGATGGAGTCATTTAGTTGGCTCGTTTACGCCCCAAAGGGCGGGGAAACGTAGTGTTCAGGCATTTTAATCCACATCGGTGGACCGGCCCTGACGATCCAAGGGTCGATGCGCTCTGACCCTGTGGCTCGGGCTGGGCAGTCACGAAAACGGTTGAGGACTATCTTTTGCCTCGGTTCATAGACGGAAATTCAATTTCCAAATACGTGACATTTGCGGTTTTAGTTGTAATCCTATATATGGCGACATAGTGGGATGGGGCGCTCATGCCGCCTATGATTGATACTTATGATTTGAAGTTGTTTTATACACTATGCACTTATAATAGTATCAAATGATTTGTTTTAACCGTATCCAGCATTCTTTGGCTGTTATAAGGGAAAACCCTATCCCCCGGCTTGCGTTTGCATTGTGTGATAGGACCTGGGTCTTATAACAGCTTCATTTTTCTTTATTTAGCATTGCGCTGTTTGTTTTATGCACTGGTATTCTTGGGAGGAAACCCGTTCCGTGTTATACGGCGTGGTCCCTTGATTTACCTAACTTTAAAAATAAAGATTAACTGTTTTAGTTCTCACACCAGTCACATGACTGACCTGGAGTTTATTGTTTTAACCTAAACTCTGGGTGCCCTTATTTTGACACGGGCAGCTAGTAGTTTCGGTTTTGCAGATTTATATTCACAGGATCCTGGTTTACAGCTGGAACGATATCCGGAAAGCTTTGTATCCGTATATCCCTTCTAGTTGTGTATTGTATTATTTTCCGCTGCGATGTATTTAAATGTAATTTAAATCTCTGATATTTCTGTGTAATATTCATTTATACTCTGTATATTCTTGTAATCTGATGCATTGTTGTAATATACAGTGAAATGTTCTTCTGTATGTGTTCTGTTGTGGCTTGTTCTCGAACTATCCGACGCTTTCCTTTACGGGGAAGTTGCGGGTCTTTACAGAGAATTTGATATCCAAATAAACTTGAAGGGGAGTAAAGAAATACCAGAAAAATTAATAAGTTTATACATTGAATTAACAGAGTAAACTGAACTATACCCAATCCCCAACTAATGGTATCTCTCTAATCATCCATGTGATATAAGGTTAATTTAGCTTTTAATAAGGCCAATTGTCTTAACAGACCCCCCTTTAAAATACTAGAGAATGAAAACTCCCAGGGGGGATCTAGGTTCTTTCTATAAACATCAGCAATTAAGGCATTCATAAAGTCACAAATATTAAATAGCTCAATAAATTCAATTTTAAGTGGAACACTAGAAATCCAAGCATCATGCCAAAAGAAGGTAGAATTACCAGAATGTACTGTCACCTTACACCCTATCTTAAAAAAATCAAAACAATATAATATAGACTTCCAAAAATGAGATAATCTATTGGAGCAACTGAATCCCGACCCAACAATAAACTTACCCCCAGAATAATAAAATTTAGAAACTATATTTTTCCAAGTAGCAACTATATCAGGACATCTAAGTTTCCATAACCATTTAACTAATAATGATGAATTAAAATTAAAAAGGTTAATAATCCCTAAACCCCCGTCTTTCTTGGGCTTGCAACACACCTCCCAATTAACTAGACATTTATAACCACTACAATTAGGATTACCATTCCAAAGAAAATTTCTTCGAATTCTATCAATTTTCTCAATAACCCATTGAGGAAATCTATGGACAGTCATCCAATAAGTGGGGATGGCTGATAGAACCGAATTAACTAAAACTAGTCTACCTGCTCTAGAAAGAAATCTATTATTCCAACTCGATAATCTATTATTGATCTTATCTATAATAACTAACCAATCGTCCTTCTTAAGTTTCGAAGGTCTAATCTTAAAACCTAAATAGTCAAAAGGAAAATTCATGATTGAACAGTTTAATGTGCTAGCAACTAAAGACTCAACGTTACCACTATCATTGAGAACCATGACAACACTCTTGTCGAAATTGATACGAAGATCGGACAACATCTCAAAGTAGTATAGAATAAATTTAAGGGCAGTAACATGCTTAGGTAGATGAGAAGAAAATAATAATGTATCATCATCGAATTGGACAATAGAAAGTTCATTATGAAACTCCTCATTGCCAACCTTACCTAAGACCCCTAAACTCCTAGCCCTCTTAATGATTCTAGAGAAAACATCAACCGCTAGGTTAAACAAAAAAGGTGAAAGAGGGTCACCTTGTCTTAGACCTCTCTTTGATTGTATCTTCTTACCAATTACTCCATTAACAACAATACTGGAATGACCAGACCTAAGCAATAGCATGATCCAATTGGTCCATCTAACACTAAACCCCCTAGCGAGACATAGTTCACAGATAAAATCCCAATCAACAGAATCAAATGCCTTCTCGAAATCTAACTTCAGAATGGCACATGAAAAATTATTTTTAACACAGACATTAATGTATTCCTGTACTGCGGCTACTCCATCTACTATATTTCTACCCTTGATGAACGCTGTTTGTGAAATATCTATTAGGTCATTCATCTTAGAACTAAGTTTGTTAGAAAGGACTTTTGAGATAATCTTTACCGATACATTAATTAAGGAAATAGGCCTGAATTCCTTAAGTGAGTTCGCACCCACTTTCTTATGTATAAGAATAACGTTAGCAAAATTAAAGCTACCTAAACGTAGATCACCACTATAAAAATCATTAAATAGATTAATAATATCCACCTTTAAAACCTCCCAAAAATGTTTATAAAAAAGAACAGAAAAACCATCAGGTCCTGGAGCTTTGTCACTAGGCATATCACAGATTGCCTTCCAAATCTCTCCCTCTGTGAAAGGACTATCTAGGTCAGCTAATTCAATCCTAGAGTCCGACGGATAAATATCATTCCATCTAACATTAATTCTTCTGTTAATCCTAGTACCTAAAATCTGCTTATAATAACTTGTAAAGGCTTCATTTAAATCCTTCTGAACAGACACCTCTACATCATTAATAAAAATAGAATGAATCAAATTATCACGCCTTCTCTTATTAGCTATGCTATGAAAAAAATTCGTGTTATTATCCCCTTCCTTGATCCATTGAACTCGAGATATTTGCCTCCACATGATCTCTTCTTTTTCTAAAATCGATTTAAGATCATTTCTAAGATTGTTAAGTCTGTCCCTCTCATTCATATTAAGAATTCTGATTTCACTAACTTTATCTAAGTCTAACATTTCACATAAAATCTTATTTTTTCTAATCCTAACATTACCAAAAATGAATTTGTTCCAACGTTTAAGAAAAAATCTTAGCTTTCCTAGCTTAGCAACAAAAATCTTTGTTGAATTATTCTTATACAAAATATTAAAGTAAAATAAAGAATTCCATTTAACAGTAACCAAATTGTTGAAACTACTATCCATTAACCACATCTTTTCAAATTTAAAATTGCTACTTATTGATAAGTTCGAGTCACACGAAAGAATAATAGGGCAGTGATCGGACAATAAGAATGGTAATCCCTTTACTCTACATGTGGCAAATCTATCCTCCATCTCAAAATTAATAAAAATCTATCTAAAAGAGCAAAAGAAGGATTATCTCTATCATTATACCAGGTGAACATTCTGTTATTGAGTGGAATCTCTATCAGATTATTATCTAAAATGAAATCATTAAATTCCTCCATATCAGAGAAATCCCCTTCTCTAGGTGATCTCTCCCCTAAAAATCTAGTAACATTGAAATCACCCCCAACTATCCATTGATTGAAAATGAGATTTCTAAAGTCAGTACATTCAATCCACAATCGTCTCCTCTCAATTTTTGTGTGTGGACCATAAACGTTCGACATGCCCAAAAGAGAATTATCTACCACGAAACTAATATAATGTGCAAAGAATGAAACATAGGTAACTCCTGTACAAGTCTAAATTGATTATCTTTCCAACCAATCATAAGACCACCCGCACTACCTATGGCTGGCAGATACGACCAGTTATGAAAGAGAGACCCCGCTATCCTACCAAAAAAACTAGAATCAGGGTTATCAATTTTAGTTTCCTGAAGCATAACAATATCAAGATGAAAATATTTAAAAAAAGACTTAACTTTAGCACATTTTTTAGGGTCATTTAGACCTCTAATATTCCAACTAACAATCCTCATCTGCCCAAAGAGGAAACCCTCTCTAATTCCTTATTTCTAATGAAATCAGCATATAAATCTAAGTCAGAAAAAACAAAAGCTGTGTCACTAGCAAGCTGGAATAACTGATCAGTCAAAAGACTACCTAAAGCATACGGAGATACTCACTACCATAAACAGTAACCATACCTGAGCCTGAGTTCGCATTACTTCTACTAGCTAACGAACTCAGGGACCTACCATGTGATGATGTGGATCTATATCTTATCGTTGCGCTTCGTCTAACCGCTCCAGAACGGCACTCTACTCTCCTCCTCTTTCCCCTCGTAGACGAAGAAGAAAAGTCACCAATTAGTGGTGACCCCCCACTATATTCGGTTTCACCAACCGATATCAAGCCACTGAACTGATCATCAACCCCTAACCCCAAACACGGCAATACACACCCCGAATGAAATTCACAAAAATTCGGACACCATATCAATGAAATAACCCTCACAGCCGACTCCTCCAACCATATCATACAACCTGACAAACCCAATCCCACTACCCCTCTATTTGATCTATAGCCATCCAATTATTTTATCCCTCTCAAATCTTTCAAGCTCTCATTATCCAACACATTGCACCCTCTACATTCCACCTCACCTTCCTAACAAACCATGATTTCCACCAATGCCCTCCTTTCGCAGTTTTTATGGACAACACCACCTTTCAAGTGCCCTACCACTCCCAACCTCTCTATGTCGGTATTATTATTATTCAAAACCGCTTCACTCCCCAACAAAGACTTCCATTTCCTTGCAATTTTGACCTTGCCCACTTTAAATCCCTTTTTAAACTTCAATGAGAATAGAACCGTCCCCTTTATCTGATCCTCTGAATCCTCCATTTCTTTCTCATAATCCAACAGCACCTCAAATCCACTCGATAAAATCACTTCTTCATTCACATACCAATCATTCAACAACTTCTCACCATTAGACTGAACATATCCATCCATGTCTATCGAATCATCACCTCTTTTCCTTTGTCAGTACTCCCCTCCTTAACATCATTAAGTCCAACATCATTATCAAACCAATAACAATGTAAACGTAAGGATCTATGTTCATAGGATCAGCCTTATATCCGACAGTCCCCTCCTTATCATGATCTTCGAAGACTGTTACACTATGATCAAAATTTAAAGGATCAAAATTCAAGCAACTCTCCACCATAAACTCTTTGTCATGATCTTCTAATCCTGATTCAACTGACAGTCCCTTTCCCCAAACTTATCAGTCTCAATTTGCTTCAAGTTCTTCATATTATTCCAAAAAACAGCATCCCCATCTTTGTCCAGCGACTGGAATTCAGACACACAGTGTTCACAGTTTACAGCTGTGTTTATCATGTCGAAATGTGACAGTATACCATCTATCAGCAATAGAGCTTTTTCCTTACTCCTCACAACCGAATCTAAAAATACTCTTCTCAGTTTCAAGAGATTTAAACTAAACTCAAAAGCATGTTCCTTCCTGTTTAATGGTCTCTTCAATGGTGGGAATACCAATTCCACTGCAGAACTTTTACACCACAATATACCATCAACTAGGCCTTCTAAATGCCAACCCAACATCAACAACAAATATGACCCTCCATTGTCCTGATATGAGGAATCCCTAGCATAACTTTTAATAAGCTTGGAGAGTTTCAGACATAATCTCAAACAATTAAAGTGCAATAGGTCATATACTGTTTTTCCCCTGAATAATTCTTGACAACTTGTTGAACGGTGACCTATTCCTCTACACTTAAAATAGCGAATACCATTTCTACACTCCTTTGCATAATGATCAGGCTCACTGCATTTTAAACAGTATTTATCCTTTATGGTTTTCACCTTAACAACACTTTTACGATCAGGTATCCAAATATTATGAGGACTTATAAATTTAATAACATCAGCATATGATCTCCGAGAGGAAAGATAAGAGAAAAAATGTGATTCTGCAAATGGATTTACCTCTTGAAGTCTTGGCAATAATCTCTGTCTAAATGTAAGATTCAATCTGCCCAATTTTAGATTAGTCTCTTCATGAAGCCAAGAAGGAGCTGTACCACCGAATATACGAGTAATTCCATGGAATATTAATCTTGATTTTCCTCCAAATATTAAAACATCACCAGATTCAAGCAAAACTTTCTTAACAATTCCATTGCCCCTCTCATCCTTATACACAAATTCTGCTGAGTCGCCAATTGAGAAAGATACAACAGGAAGTCCTGCCATGAGACTTTCTTCACTTTCATCTTTGCCTTAATAGAGCCCCAATTTCCCACCATTGTTATAGAAATTAACAATACATATATCCGGCGTCATATTAGGAATATCCTCAGCTCTCCCACCTCTCCCCACAATTTCCTTTAGAGCTTGATCAATTGAATGCCCAACTAGCGTTTTAAAAATCTCTGGAATTTTAGGGGGAACCTCACCATCACATGCTCTTCTATCTTCATACTCATTTGTCATTGGGTTCCAGTTCTTTCCGAGGCACATCATGTAAAGATTTAACATTGCACCATTATCTTACCATGGCCTATAGAATCCACCTTTACCACTCCCAATATCTTGACATACTTTAGCGATGTTGATCTGATCCTGAATACTTAGGAACTTCTTTAACAAAATCATGCCAGAGCTCAAGATTTGGTGATGAATCTCAACATCTCTTCCTTCCATACGATCAGTAATAATTGAATCAACACAATTGAACCTTCTGTGCCCATCCTTTCCACAAGTAAAACACTTAACTTGATTATTGCATTGACTCACCAAATGATTTTGATCCCCACATCGATAACAGCATCTACGCCATTTCTGGATTCTTGATACAAATGAATCTGAGAGAGTCGCCTTTTCCGTCTGATCATTCAATCGATAAAACCCATGAAGAGATTGCTTAACCGATTGATTGAATCGAGATCTATTCAACGTTGAGAAAGAGAAAACATCGGCCGCCATTATTATGTTAATCTTGAAAGTTATTGTCCTCCTTCTCTAACGTTGTTCGTTAAATAGAAAACATGTTCTCCCTGCCTCTTGATATATCTATCGATGATTTATGACATGTGACTCTTAAAAGAAAAGAGGGAACTTGATAAGCAAGTAAAAGAGCTACTTGAGAAGAGGTTTGATAGGTGAATTATACCGGAATGGGAAACCTATTGAAGACAATCCTTGAGGAAGCCCATCATTCTAAGATGACTATTCATCTAAGAGGCGATAAAAAGTATAGAATTCAAGATAATGGAGCCGAACTTGCGAGAGGAAGTGGAAGTATTAAAGGAAGCAATGATTGGATGAGTTCCGACTTGCATACTTGGATCGGAGGTTAAGAAATTATACAACAAAGAAGCGAAGCTAGTAAAAGTGTAATGGGGAAAGGGTCGCATGAAAGCTACCTGGGAGGCTGAAGACAAGATTCGCGCTTCATATCCTTTCCTTTTCAAGAATATATTCTTAACTTCTTTTTTCAAGATTCGAATTAATACTTGTATCTATCGTTTGAATATCTCCTATCGATCGAGTCTTTAGGTAGAAAACTAATGAATGTAAACATGTGTTTGAGACATGTTATGTTTGTTGGATGCAAACGGTTGCTAGTGATTGCTTGTGGGTGCATATACACACAATAGGCACTAGATCGGCTCAATCACTTACATATTGCATATTGATGTGTGTACATTTTAAACTTTTATGGATTATCATTACATTGATGTTGCATTTGATGGATGATTGTGCATACATATAGAACTTACATGGATTAGGATGATTTGCATACATTTTGGTTGCATGGCACAAACATACATTGCATTAAGGAGTTCAACTGAATCAGTAGACCGCCTGATATTTCGCATTAGTTTATGGGCATATACACACACTATTGCGTATGTTCATAAAAGCATTACAAATTCCATAAGAACAGTGGATGCCTATGATTGCTTGATGGATGTATGATTGTTGGATGTTAGGATATACGTTCTTTTTAAATCAGAGATTTCGAGGACGAAATCCTTTGATTAAGGGATAATGTAACACCTCGGAATTTTAACGATGCTAAAGATGATGAATTAAAGAATAATTAATGTAGAATACACTATTAACGATGAATTAAGGAAAACTTAATTAAATAATCAAAATTAAGTAAAACGGACTACGTCATTGCGTCCATCTCGAAATTCTAGTTAAGATTGACACCTGTTTTGCGTAAATCAGACACCATATGAAGAAGTTATTAAGGTTTGAAGTTTGTATACGCACAAAAAGAATATGTATGTGTATATATATATATATAATAGGTTCAGAAATTCAGAAACGGGTCCAGAAGTTTGAAATTTGATTCAAAATTAAAAATCTGGGAAGGCGGCAGATTTACCGCCTAGGTGGGTTTACCACTCAAAGGGGGGTCGACCCATATGTCGACCCACTCAAAGAGGGGTCGACCCACCCATGGACAAATTTGGGCGAAATACTTCTTTTTGTATCTGGATACCTTTCTGAGCAAGATTCATTGATCCTAAGGAAATATAAAGGACCCTAGATGTAACACCCCGTATGTTGAATAACTTGTTATAATATAAATCAGGGCAGAATTCAATTTTAAGATCTGAATTAGGGGAAAGGGTTGCGCCATTGTGTACGTCTCGGAATTCTGGTTGAGATAGAGTCCGAGTTTGCGTGATATGGGGTCCGTATCACCAAGTTATGGCCCAACGAAGTTTTCAGAAAATTCAAGTTTAAAAAAATTTAAAACTAAAGCCAAATTCGAAATTCAACACACAGGGGGAAGGCGATAAAATTCCCGTGCAGGCCAAGTCGACAGGGGTGTCGACTGCCCAGTCGACACCGTCCCAACCCATGTCGACTGCCCAGTTGACACGGATGTCGACCTGGGTACTCGGCCAGGTTGGCCTGGGTGCAGTCTGAAGGGGTTTGGGCTGTGTTTTGGGGCTTGTGACGAGATCTGATGGCTCTAAACTAATCTAGGGTTAATCTAAGGGCCTAAACTACATCCTAAATCTATAAATACACCCTAAGGCTACCCTAATCCATACTAAAAATAGATACAACGTCATCATGTTGTCAAAATGCAACTTAGAAGGAGCCTCCACAAATTAGAGAGGAAGATAGCTTCTCAAATCAACTTCTAATCAACTCTAGCAACTAAATCTTCTTCATAGGAGTGCTAATCAACAAGTTGTGAGTTTCTATGCCTTTAGCAAGCAATTTCTAAACTAATTATGATAGGATGTAATGATGTTATGGTTATGAATGTGGATCAATGCAAGTTATGTTATTATATGCTATGTTCTCATGATGTTAGTTATGCAAGTTTTATGCTATATGTCCATGATGCTAGTTATGCAAGTTTTATGCTATATGTTCATGATGCTAGTTATGCAAATCACTATGATAAACATTGATCCATTATGACACCATGTTATGCAAGTTTGGTGTTTGATTATATGCAAGTTCATATATGACATGTTATGCAAGTCTGGTGTTTGATTATATGCAAGTTCATATATGACATGTTATGCAAGTTTGGTGTTTGATTATATGCAAGTAACATGTGCAAGTTTACACCTTTGTATGATATTCATACATATGCAAGTTTACCCCTTTTGTATGTCATGCATATATATGCATGTTTACCCCTTTTTATGATATGAGTAACATATGCAAGTTCATCCCTTTTTAAACCTATGACAGGTATGCAAGTTTATCCCTTTATGATAGGTCTATGACATGAACATCTATGCAAGTTACCCTCTTTATGACATATGTGATTCATGCAAGTTTGGGTTGATTATTTATGCTAGTTGGGTTTGATGCTATGGTCATATATGCAAGTTGACACCTTTAAAACCCATGTTGATGCTAATGTTATGCTAAGTTGAACCCATTGTATTTGTGATGAATCTTCCCTTTTAAGTATGTCATTAGCGTATTACGTGGGGAACGATGGGGTTAATATTCATGTTAACAAAATTGTGGTGAAATTGGTATGATGTTGCATACCATAAGTGGATGGACATAATTGAGTCAATTATATACATCATTAAATTGGAATTAATTAGGGAAAATTAATTCAAAATATGGGGGTGATTAATTAGGTGTAATTAATCGACTAAGACACGAGGTTTGACCCTTTTGTAGCATAAGACTGCCCGGACCCGACCGGCAAATCCAGCGGCTATAGATGATTGGCCCAATGTGAGAGGTCTTAGGCATAAACTAAATACGTGACAACTGTAAAGACACGAGGTTAGACTCTGTTATGGCGTAAGGCTGCCCGGACCCGACCAGCAAATCCAGCTGCCATAAAAGACAGTCTAATGTGAGAGGTCTTTACAAAGGTTACGGTCTTAATCAATTAAGAAACACTTAACCGGATAAGCATGTATTGTGGCATGAGGGGTTAAGTGGATGCCTTGGGTGGCATGTGGAAATCTAGTGGTTGCCTTGGGTGGCAATAGAAAATACGATTAGAATACTTAACCAAAGTGGAAAAATGTAATTAAACATGATTAAAGGGTTAAGTGGGATACACTAGAGGGAGCAAGCTTAGGTGGGTAGCTTGTGGGGGCCCATTTCAACCAGTAACCCATATGTATCTTTGTGGGCTCGACCCATGTCGAGGACGGGACACGCGTACTGGGCTTGACTATAAGAGGCCAAAACGGGTTAGCGGTGGCAACGCAAGTCCAATGGGTTTCATATGCGTGTGTGGACCCGGGATGGTAGGTAAGACGTTATTGCATCGTGTAGGTATAAGCCGTGCATCAGTGTTGGTATCGGGTTGCCACTTTGGGGAATGATACACCCCACTATGGGACCAGCACGGATATCTACGTTAGGAAGCCGATCGCTTGGGGAGTAGTGGGTACACCTAGTGGAGATAGGGGTAGACGGCACCTATGTGGTCAGCTAGGGGTACACGAAACTACTAGTTAAATTTTCTAAGTCCTTGGGTGGGATCTACCTTTAAGTTAGGAATGACTGGTGTGGTGCAGTTTAGTAATTATTCTTGGGTGGGTAGATGCGTCTTTACCATTATCTTGGTTCTTCCTATGTCTAGTTGGCTGCTTAGTGTAGTCATTTATCCCCAGTCGTTACCGTACCAAGTTTATATCATACCCTAATTACTTTAATGATTGTATTGTTAAAGTTATAGGACTCGCTCAGACTTATGTCTGATCCCGTTGTTTTTATCTTTCCCCCCCCCCCCTCAGGTCCTCAGGTTGGGCCTAGCACTAGTGGGCTTTGACCAGATTGCTTTATCTATCTTTTGGAGCTTGGACCGTTGATGTAAAGCTCAACTTATCTTTTCTATTATGGCTATTAGTATGTAGTGGGATTATGTACTTATGTTTTTATCGAGATGGATATTTTGTACTTGACTCTTGTTGGTTTTTGATATGTAACCAAACATGTTTACCTTCTGCTGCAATGAAATGATGTTTTAAATTTCAAGTATTACTTATATCTGTCTTGTTGTAATTTTTCTGTTCTATATTCACTTAAAATACTCCACCGAAGTTAGGGCATTCCCTTAGTGAGTGACCTTAGCGTGTGTGGGGTGTTACACGTGGTATCAGAGCTAAAGGTTAGCAGAACAGATAAAATTTTTTGGAAAAATTATTTTTCTAAAAACATTTTTGATGGAGTATTTTCAAAAACATGTCTTTTAAGAGAAAAGTTTTTGAAAGAAAAGCATAATCCCCAATAGCCATATCTTTATCTTTCGAATTCTCCGTTTTGAATCCTTCCTTTTTCGTTTCAGCATGGCTGAAGATCTTAACTTTCCGGAGGGTGTGACGATACCAGTATGGTATAGGAGATTGATGGAGGCTAGGGCCGCCGCTGTGGGTCCAGCAAATGTTCCTCCACCACCAGTTGCACCCGATCTTCCTCCCCCTCCTCCTCCTCGCGCGGATACTTTTGCTAGGACTTGCAAGGAATTTAAGGCTATGGGAGGGAAACCTTTTCAAGGATCAGAAACTTTTGTGGAAGCTAGGGATTGGCTTAAGGAGGTGGAAGAGTTGATAGACATCTTTGAGATGGAAGAAGGAAAGAAAGTCAAGTTAGCTGCTTGGTTAATGAAGGGAGAGGCCTCGTTCTAGTGGGAGATCACTAATGGAGAACACCTAGTTGACTCTTGGGCGGATTTCAGGAAAAGGTTTGAGGCGACGTTTCTTCCACGTGCGGAAGAAAATCTGTATATGGAAAGGTTCTTGACACTAAAGCAAGGTAACTTATCAGTGAAGGAATATGTCAACAAGTTTAATCAGCTAGCAAGATTTGGCATAGACATGGTGAATACACAGGAGAAGAAGGCTTTGAGGTTCGCTAAAGGGCTTGAATGAACCGATGCATGGATTGGCTATGACTCACATCCCTATGGGGGCTACCTTTGAGAAGCCAGTAGACATGGCACTTATACATGAGGAAGAGAAGGGTCCCAATGCTAATAAGGCACCCGAGAAGAAAGGAGATCAAAAGAGACCTCAACAGCAACAGCAAAACAAGGGTGGGAAAGGCAACGGTGGCAAGGGAAAGAAGAAGTGCTTCAATTGTGGGACACCAGGCCACCTAAGCAAAGATTGTCGGAAGAAGAAGAAGACTGGCTGCTTCCACTGTGGCGAAGCTACGCATCTAGTGAAGGACTGCCCTAAGAAGGGGCAGAGGACGGGATCTACCTCAGGAGGACAGGTGCAAGCTCTTATGGCACCAGGTCAGGCAAGGGGGCAAGTTCAGGCTCTCGTGGTTCCACTGATTCAGGAAAGAGGTAGAACTATTTCCGTTGAAAGTCTAGTTTTTCTGTTTGATCATCCTATCCGTACATTGTTTGACTCTGGCGCATCGCATTCGTTTATCTCATCATCATTAGTTGAGTCACTGCACTTAGACACCAGTCTAGTAGATGATCCCTTGGTTGTTTCAAACCCAATTGGGGGCTCCACTTATTTGACCATGATATGTTTGGGTTTGAAGATTTCTATACTTAGCGTTGAGTTTAGATGTGATGCTTTTGTTTTGGGCTTCACGGGCTATGGGTTGATTTTGGGCATGGACTGGTTATCCAGTAATGGTGTCGTTCTTGATTGCGAAAGGAGAGTTGTTAGGCTCATGACCCGCTTGGGGAACACTCTCGAGATCTCTTGTAATCCCATGAATTCTATTATGCTAAGTTATCTTGAATCGCTTGACGCTTCGGTCGAGAGTTTGCGATCTGTTAGAGTGGTCCTGGAATACTCGGATGTGTTTGAGGAGGTGAAGGGCTTACCTCCGAAGCGGGAGATAGACTTCTGAATATATCTGGTAGACAATGCTAAACCAGTATCTTTGCCAGTGCGCCACATGAATCCTCGTGAGAGGAGGGAACTCAATAAGCAAGTAGGGGAGTTGCTTGAGAAGGGGTTCATAAGACGAAGTATATCGGAGTGGGGTGCTCCAGTAGTTTTTGCCACGAAGGCAGATGGGTCCCTCAGACGTTGTGTAGACTATAGAGAACTCAACAAACTTACAAAGAAGAATAGACACCCATTGCCGAGGATTGATGATCTCTTTGATCAGTTGGTTGGCGCATCAGTGTTTTCGCATTTGGACTTAGCCATAGGGTTTCATCAGTTGAGAGTGGCTGAGGATAGTATAGAGAAGACTGCCTTTAGGACTCCGGATGGTTTCTATGAGTGGCTGGTGATGCCCTTTGGTTTGACGAACGCCCCTGCATACTTTGTTGATTTGATGAGTAGGGTGTTCAGGGAGTACCTTAATAAGTTCATGGTGGTCTTTATGGATGACATCTTGGTCTTTTCTAAGAGTGAAGAAGAGCATGCCCTACATCTTAGGGAAGTGTTGGAGACTCTTCGAGCGCATAGCCTTAAGGCTAAATTCTCTAAATGTCACTTTTGGAGGAAGGAGGTGCAGTTCTTAGGGCACGTGGTCTCCAAAGAAGGGATAGCTGTGAATCCCGCGAAGGTAGTGTCCATCCAAGATTGGAAGGTTCCGAAGAATGCTACCGAGGTGAGGAGTTTCTTGGGGTTGGCTGGCTACTATAGGAAGTTTATCAAGGACTTCGCGAAGATATCAACCCCATTAACTCGCTTGACAAAGAAGAATCTAGTCTTCACATGGGACGTAGATTGTGATGATGCATTCCAACGGTTAAAGAGAGCTTTAACCACAGCTCCAGTCTTAGTGCTACCGGATGGGAGTAAGCCATTTGTTGTTTATACCGATGCTTGTGGGACAGGACTAGGCGCAGTCTTAATGCAAGAGGGAAGGGTAAAAGCCTATGGGGGAAGGCAGTTGAGAGCGCATGAGAAAAATTACCCTACACATGATCTAGAGTTGGCCGCTATTGTTTTTGCGCTTAAGACTTGGCGCCATTATCTTCTTGGCGAGAGATTCGAATTGTTCACTGACCACAAATCATTGAAGTACTTGTTTTCTCAAAAGGATTTGAACTTAAGGCAACAAAGGTGGATGGAGTTCTTAGCATCCTATGATTTTGAGATAGCATGTACCCCTGGAAAGGGTAACGTGGTGGCAGACGCCTTAAGCAGAAAAAGGTTGTCCTTGAGTCCATTGTTCGTGGAACGACGAAGCTTGGAATTTATCTCGATGTTTGATTTCAGACCTTCCTTTGACTTTATACCCGGTTTGCTAGCATCCTTAGAGGTTAGACCTACTCTTTTGGGACGGGTTGGTGAGGCACAGCGGGATGACCCACAGTTGGTTGAGTTAGTAGAGAAGCTCATAAGGGGGGAGTCATCCAGCCATTTGAGTAGGTACACCCTAGACGATAGGGGGTGGTTGCGTAGAGACGGTAGACTTTGTGTACCGCAAGACGAGGGTTTGAGGAAGGCTATTCTTGATGATGCGCATCGTTCGAAGATGACCATTCATCCCGGTGGGGACAAGATGTACCAAGACATGAAGCGAGTTTTCTTTTGGGCCGGTATGAAGAAAGATGTGGCCGAGTATGTCGCTAGATGCTTGGTGTGCCAACAAGTGAAAGAAGAGCAAAAGAAACCTGGTGGGTTGCTTCACCCATTGGAAGTTCCGCAATGGAAGTGGGATAGCGTCTCGATGGATTTTATTGATGGGTTACCGAGATCGAGGAAGGGTAATACGGGAATTTGGGTTGTGGTAGACAGACTTACTAAGAGCGCCCATTTTATACCCGTGAAGAGTAAGAGGACTGCTCCATGGCTAGCTTCAGTCTACATTCGAGAGATAGTTCGGTTAAATGGTGTACCTTCTAGCATAGTGAGCGATCGAGATCCTATCTTCACTAGCGAGTTTTGGAAGTGTTTGCAAGAGGCGGTAGGGACTCAGTTGTGTTTGAGCACCGCATATCATCCTCAGACGGACGGCCAGACCGAGAGGGTGAACCGTATTCTAGAAGACCTTTTGAGGCTATGTATCTTAGATTTTGGAGGTACATGGGAAGAGCATCTTCCATTGGTGGAGTTCGCGTATAATAACAGCTTTTAGTCTAGTATTGGTATGGCTCCATTCGAAGCTCTTTATGGAAGGCCTTGTCGGTCACCTACATGTTGGTGGGAATCTACGGATAAGATCTTGCTTGGGCCTGATATGGTTAGAGAGACTTCGGAAAAGATTGATTTGATTCAAAGAAGGGTGAAAGCGGCGCAAGACAGACAGAAATCCTACGCGGATAAGAGGAGGACAGATCTTGAGTTTGATGTTGGGGACATGGTCTTTGTCAAAGTATCTCCATTACGGAATGTTGTTTGCTTCGGGTCCGTTGGGAAGTTAGCACCAAGGTTTGTAGGGCCGTTTCCTATTAAGGAAAAGATTGGACAGATGGCATATAGAGTAGAGTTGCCCGAGAGACTTAGTGGTGTACATGACGTATTCCATGTGTCGCAT
Organism: Allium sativum; assembly: GCA_030737875.1. Classification (NCBI taxonomy): domain Eukaryota; kingdom Viridiplantae; phylum Streptophyta; class Magnoliopsida; order Asparagales; family Amaryllidaceae; genus Allium; species Allium sativum. The sequence goes on along the minus strand of JASFAX010002362.1, from coordinate 26,285 downwards.
TTGAGGAAGTGCCTACATGAGACCGCGGAGGTGGTAGAGCCGAGCTTGCTTAGAGAAGTGGAGGTAAAGCGTGATGCGACGATTCGTCGAGCTCCTACTCGCATCCTTGGGTAAGAGACTTGGAAGTTGAGAAACAGAGAGGTTCAACTAGTCAAAGTGCAATGGGGAGATGATGAGAGCAACGCTACTTGGGAGACAGAAGTGAAGATGCGTTCATTGTACCCTTTCCTTTTTGAGGGTATGTCTTTTAATTTCTCCTTTATCGTTTGTCTAGTTCTTATCTTATCTTTAGTATGTCCTCTCATTAGTACCTTTGACCTTTAGATAGGGTAAACCTATGGTTGAAACATGTGTTTGAGACATGTTATGTATGATGGATACATGTGGATGCAAGTGGTTGCTCGTGGATGCATATACACACACTTTAGACACTAGATCGGCTCAGTCACTTCATATTGCATATTGCATATAAATTGTGTGTATGTAGCTAGTTGATGGATGTATAATGGTTGCGTTATCATATGGATGATGCATTTTTATTGTGAATGATTGTGCACTCATGTAGATATAGTATGTGTCGATAGGATTCTTTCGCATACATATTGGATGCATGGCACTATCATGGTTTGCATTAAGGAGGTCAACTGAATCAGTAGACCGCCTGATTTTGCATTAGGCAGGGAACATATATACACACTTTTTGCATATGTTCATACGTCATTAGAAATTTTAAGGACAATGGATGCCAGTGTTTGATGGTTTAGTAGATGGTTGTTTGGTTGGTAGGATACGTTCTTCTTGACTTAGAGATTTCGGGGACGAAATCCTTTAAGTAAGGGAGAATGTAACACCCCGTATGTTGAATAACTTGTATAATATAAATCAGGGCAGAATTAAATTTTAAGATTTGAATTAGGGGAAACGGGTTGCGCCATTGTGTTCGTCTCGGAATTCTGGTTGAGATAGTGTCCGAGTTTGCGTGATTTGGGGTCCGTATGACCACGTAATGGCCCAACGAAGTTTTCTGAAAATTCAAGTTTAAAACTAAAGCCAAATTCGAAATTCAACACACAGGGGGAAGGTGGGAAAATTCCCGCGCAGGCCAAGTCGACAGGGGTGTCGACTGCCCAGTCGACACCGCCCCAACCCATGTCGACTGCCCAGTCGACACGGGTGTCGACCTGGGTACTCGGCCAGGTTGGCCTGGGTGCAGTCTGAAGGGGTTTGGGCTGTGTTTTGGGGCTTGTGACGAGATCTGATGGCGCTAAACTAATCTAGGGTTAATCTAAGGGCCTAAACTACATCCTAAATCTATAAATACACTCTAAGACTACCCTAATCCATACTAAAAATAGATACAACGTCATCATGCCGTCAAAATGCAACTTACAAGGAGCCTCCACAAATTTGAGAGGAAGGTAGCTTCTCAAATCAACATCTAATCAACTCTAGCAACTAAATCTTCTTCATAGGAGTGCTAATCAACAAGTTGTGAGTTTCTATGCCTTTAGCAAGCAATTGCTAAACTAATTATGATAGGATATAATGAGGTCATGGTTATGAATGTGGATCAATGCAAGTTATGTTATCATATGCTATGTGCTCATGATGTTAGTTATGCAAGTTTTATGCTATATGTCCATGATGCTAGTTATGCAAGTTTTATGCTATATGTTCATGATGCTAGTTATGCAAATCACTATGATAAACATTGATCCATTATGACACCATGTTATGCAAATTTGGTGTTTGATTATATGCAAGTTTATATATGACATGCTATGCAAGTTTGGTGTTTGATTATATGCAAGTTCATATATGACATGTTATTCAAGTTTGGTGTTTGATTATATGCAAGTAACATGTGCAAGTTTACACCTTTGTATGATATGCATACATATGCAAGTTTACCCCTTTTGTATGTCATGCATATATATGCATGTTTACCCCTTTTTATGATATGAGTAACATATGCAAGTTCATCCCATTTTAGACCTATGACATGTATGCAAGTTTATCCCTTTATGATAGGTCTATGACATGAACATCTATGCAAGTTACCCTCTTTATGACATATGTGATTCATGCAAGTTTGGGTTGATTATTTATGCTAGTTGGGTTTGATGCTATGGTCATATATGCAAGTTGACACCTTTAAAACCCATGTTGATGCTAATGTTATGCTAAGTTGAACCCATTGTATTTGTGATTAATCTTCCCTTTTAAGTATGTCATGTTAGCGTATTACGTGGGGAACGATGGGGTTAATATTCATGTTAACAAAATTGTGGTGAAATTGGTATGATGTTGCATACCATAAGTGGATGGACATAATTGAGTCAATTATGTACATCATTAAATTGGAATTAATTAGGGAAAATTAATTCAAAATTTGAGGGTGATTAATTAGGTGTAATTAATTGACTAAGACACGAGGTTGGACCCTTTTGTAGTATAAGACTGCCCGGACCCGACCGGCAAATCCAGCGGCTACAAATGATTGGCCCAATGTGAGTGGTCTTAAGCATAAACTAAATACGTGACAAGTGTAAAGACACGAGGTTAGACTCTGTTATGGCGTAAGGCTGCGCGGACCCGACCGGCAAATCCAGCTGCCATAAAAGACAGTCTAATGTGAGAGGTCTTTACAAAGGTTACGGTCTTAATCAATTAAGAAACACTTAACCGGATAAGCATGTAGTGGGGCATGAGGGGTTAAGTGGGTGCCTTGGGTGGCATGTGGAAATCTAGTGGTTGCCTTGGGTGGCAATAGAAAATACGATTAGAATACTTAACCAAAGTGGAAACATGTAATTAAACATGATTAAAGGATTAAGTGGGATACACTAGAGGGAGCAAGCTTAGGTGGGTAGCTTGTGGGGGCCCATTTCAACCAGTAACCCATATGTATCTTTGTGGGCTCGACCCATGTCGAGGACGGGACACGCGTACTAGGCTTGACTATAAGAGGCCAAAACGGGTTAGCGGTGGCAACGCAAGTCCAACGGGTTTCATATGCGTGTGTGGACCCAGGCTGGTAGGTAAGACGTTGTTGCATCATGTAGGTATAAGCCGTGCATCAGTGTTGGTATCGGGTTGCCACTTTGGGGAATGATACACCCCACTATGGGACCAGCACGGATATCTACGTTAGGGAGCCGATCGATTGGGGAGTAGTGGGTACATCTAGTGGAGATAGGGGTAGACGGCACCTATGTGGTCAGCTAGGGGTACACGAAACTACTAGTTAAATTTTCTAAGTCCTTGGGTGGGATCAACCTTTAAGTTAGGAATGACTGGTGTGGTGCAGTTTAGTAATTATTCTTGGGTGGGTAGATGCGTCTTTACCGTTATCTTGGTTCTTCCTATGTCTAGTTGGCTGCTTAGTGTAGTCATTTATCCCCATTCGTTACCGTACCAAGTTTATATCATATCCTAATTACTTTAATGATTGTATTGTTAAAGTTATAGGACTCGCTCAGACTTATGTCTGACCCCGTTGTTTTTATCTTCACCCCCCCCCCCTCAGGTCCTCAGGTTGGGCCTAGCACTAGTGGGCTTTGATCAGATTGCTTTATCTATCTTTTGGAGCTTGGACCGTTGATGTAAAGCTCAGCTTATCTTTTCTGTTATGGCTATTAGTATGTAGTGGGATTATGTACTTATGTTTTTATCGAGATGGATATTTTGTACTTGACTCTTGTTGGTTTTTGATATGTAACCAAACATGTTTACCTTCTGCTACAATGAAATGATGTTTTAAATTTCAAGTATTACTTATATCTGTCTTGTTATAATTTTTCTGTTCTATATTCACTTAAAATACTCCACCGAAGTTAGGGCATTCCCTTAGTGAGTGACCTTAGCGGGTGTGGGGTGTTACACTAGACCTAGGTTTTATTCATTTAAAAACAATGGCGATGGCGAAGCTCTGCTGCAATGAAAAATTAAGATGGCTTTTTCTTCTTCTTCTTCTGAATCAATTCAAAAAAGATTATACATATTCGAAGGTTGCTACAACAAATTAAATGGTGGCTAAAACAACTTATTCAATATGTTATTTGCAGTAGTTTGGATCCTTTTCCTCAGATCTATTCGATGTGAGTTCATGTTATTTTTAGATCTGAATATTTAAATAGTAATCTTGATATGTATATAAAAATTGGATCTTGAATCGGTGCCTAATTAGTTCTATTATGGCATAATTATCAGATCTGCTTTTATATGTTCATACCACCGCTATGTTAAATCTTGTGATAATATGCCTATTCAGTTTATGCCTATTTCTATCTGTCTATTATTGATTTGTTATCATGCCTGTTCTGATTCTATTCTCTACCTCTTTTCCTTTTTATATAGTCAGGCTACCTTCGAGCTTAGGTCTAATGCTGAAAAATGCGAATGTGCGAAATTGGGAATAAAGAGGAAAGACATTATTTTGGGAATAATTGATATTGGAAATTATGGATCTAAATTTGGGCGTAAACTTGGAAATATATGAATATGGGTTTGGAGGCATATGTCTTGTTGGATAATATGAATTTAGGAACGCATTGGAATAAATGTAAATATGGAATTGGGTATGACATGTCTAAATATTGATTTGGGACATAAATTAGAACATATATGAACATGAATTTTAGGCATTAATTGGAAAGTATGTGAATGTTGATTTGGGTATAACTTGTATCAAATTGGGTGAATATGGACTTGGGTCATAAATGGAAAAAAATATGTGGATTTGGGTTTGTGCAATATATGTACACACACACACACACACACACATATATATGTATATATATATATGCCTTAATTTGTAGCAAGGAAAAAAGTATATGATGCATAATTAGAAGGTGAATTAAAAAGGGGACATAAAAGTCTATAATTTGAAATAATGAATTGGGCATATAATTAAATATGGGAAAAAGAGAAATAATCACTTATAATGACATTGGTAGAATTGGATAAAAATGGAATGCCTAGTAATTACAGTTAGGAATTGTAATTGCACTTATGACACAAGGTTAGGTTACATTAGTGGTGGAAGTCTACCTGGACCAGACCGGCATATCCAGCAGCCACTAATGTTGAACCTAATGTGAGAGGTCTAAGAGTGTAACTACGAATCGGGCTAAGTGACGAGGTTAGACCCAACTGTAGAATAAGACTTCCCGAACCCGACCGGCATATCCAGCATCCACACGTTATGGGCCTAATGTGGGAGGTCTAGCCCATTATAACCATAATAGGACATGGTAATTAATTAGACAACTTAATTTAATCCGTAAGGATTGTATGATTATGAACTTACCCTATGGTTAAGTAAAATTGGATGAGTAGTGGGTGGGTTAAGTAAATTGGAGGGGATGGGTAATATTTACTTATAGACCCATAAACTTAACCCGACAAGGTTATGTAATTAAAGACACCTAGTTGTATACATATCCAGTAGAAACAATAAAGTTATGTAATTAAAAGACATCGCTTAGGGTAAGCATAACTTATAAGGAAATGGGACAACCTGTGTAATAAGATAAGAGGTACTTTGTAACAGCCCGCATTTTACGTATCGAAAGATCGTAAAATATTTTTATTTCATTCTCTGAGGGTTGGATCATTCTCATCTTTTAATATGTTGCTTATAGGAATGTGAGACATGTCCATAATTTTTACCGATTTTATTGTGATCATTTTGGTCTTGTCAGCCTTGTACAGGGCATAACTTTTGACTCAGGTCGAATCAGAGGGTGAGACCTGTGCCATTGGAGAGGAATTGATGATTGCCTTTCTGTAGAGTGGTTACATTAAAGATTTGGCTTAGCAATTTGGGAGAAATCGTTGTTTTAAGGTTTTTTAGTTGGTTATTCAGGTTTTGGAGCCTTGGTGGAATCCTATAAATAGGGGTTGAGAGTGGGGGGAAAAGGGTTACTTTCCCATTTTCTCATTTGGAGGCATTGATCTCCTTCTTCCTTTAACACATTTCCACCATTAAAAATCCAAATCTAAGGATGGAAATCATAGTTCTACACCATTGGAGGCTATATCTACATCATTTAGGTAAGGATTCATCAAAACGAAGGGCTAGGAGCTATCTCTTCGCTATCCGGAATTCTATTTCGTCATTTTGCTTTCTTTTGGATAATTGGTGAGTGATTTACATCTCTCACATGAATGCAATGAAGTATATGAGTGTTTTTGTATGTTTCTCATCAAATTGGAATGTTTTATCGTAGATTTATACCATTACATGTCCATTTTCGTATGCATCACCCTATGATCTTATCTAGCAAGTTTTACTCGATAATTTCATGTTATTTTACATGTTTATGTTAGTTAGTACTACCATTTTGATCATAGGTTCATTTTAATGGTTTCCGGTGAGATTTACATCATTTTCATGGTAATCATCATATTCATGTGGTTAGTAATGTTGTGATATGTTTATGATTGTGTTTGATGATTTTGGTTGAGTTGGTTTCGTCGGATTCGTCGTTTGGCGAAGTTTTGATCGAAATCAGAGTAGAATTGAAGATGCATAGAAAGTGGCTCGGGTTGGACTAAAGGGGGTCGGGTCGGGCTCAAACTCCGTCGTGGAGGACAAGTCAAAGTTGGGTCGGGTCGGGCTCAAATTCTGTCGTGGAGGACAAGTCAAAGTTGGCCCGGGTTGGACTAAAGTAGGTTGGATCAGACTAAATGGGGTTGGTTCGGACCATTCTGTATTGGGTTAAAGTGAATCAGACCATTTTGGATCGGGCTAAAGTGGATTGGACCATTCTGGATCATACTAAGGAGGGTCGGGTTGGACAAAAGGGGATGGGTCGGGCCTAAAGCGGGTCGGGTCGGACCAAAGGGGGTCGGGCTATTATGGACAGCCATTTCTGGTCAGCATTTTTTTCATTTCTGGTAAGCTATTTCTGGTCGGACACTTTTGGTGATGATGTGACTTCAAAGTGAGTTCAATTAGGAAGTTAGGAAGCATTAAAACAATGATGTGGATTGCTTTGAACCTTATAGAAATGTTGGTTGGTTCAACGATGGTAGTGGCTTCGATGAGAATCCAGAAGGGGATGTTCGAAGGGATGTTATATGTTCGTTGATCAGTGAAAAGCAACAAATATGCAGACAACTCAAAGGTCGTGAGTTGGTGGATAATGGTTGCTGCAGAAGGTCGCTTGAGCAATAAATAGCCGTCAAGGTTGGACGACTAGAGATATTAAAGGCCGAGAGATTATCGTTGTCGTAAGTTCTAGCGGGCTCAAAGCAAGGGTACGATGGGGGCACTCAAAAGCGATTGTAAGTCGAGTACCTTGGGTATCATTGAAAGGCCTAGTTGTCAAGGTTTGACATATGGAGTTTATGCTAGAACTAGGGTTACTATTAGCCCTTGACATATGGCAAGGTTAGCGGTCATACGATTAACTGTGGTTTCAAAGCAGGATTAGTGGTGATAGCCAGAGTCAGAAATGGAATTTTCGTTGTTCTGTTTGTACTATCTCATATAGATTATCCAAAGTCAAGGAAGATGTTCTTTGAGTGGTTAACTGATATTGGTTTAGGCCTTTGGTGAGAGTACTTGGGGAATGTTAAACTCGATTAGGGTTGTCTGTGTGAGACTTATATAGTCTAGATGTTATGATTGTTTTCCATGATTGAATGAGTGTTCTGGTTTCCATGGACGAATTGTTTATAGTAAAGGCTGTCACTGTCTGATGTGGGGAAGACAAGGTTGAGTTCTTCTCCGGTGTCACAGGTAGATTAGTGTGTTTATCTATCCCTCCTCTTATACTTTATTGTTGAAGTTTGTTAGCTGTTTTATCGCTCACTAAGACTGTTATCTGACTCAAGGTTTTATGTTTTCTCTTATTACCTGTGGTTGTTCATCCGGTTGTGGATGGGAAGACTAAGTAACATGTGATAGGTAATGCTTTAGTGAGGACGACGATGCTGATCGATGACGGGCAGGAGGCTCATGTACCAGTTTTACTACTATCTAATAATTGGATTTCCGCTGTTTTTTTTCTAAGTGATGTAGTGTGACAACTTTGTATAAACACTATTTCCATGTTTTTGGATATTACTTTCTAGTTGTATGAAAGTCCAGTGTTTCTACTTCACTATTACTACCTGTTGTATATGTTCTATTATATTTTATCCCTGCGCTGTGAGTTTGCAACAGGTTTCGTTTATCTACCAGACCTTGATGATCATCCATAGCCGCCTGGCACACCTTTCGGTGCATTGTTCCTCTTGTATAGTGCGGGGGCTGTGGGCGGTCGTCACATTTGGTATCAGAACTCTGGTCAATGATTTTTGGCCAAAGTTCAAGGACGTAATTACGTATGAGAGACGTACTTGTAGATTTCAGTTGGATGCTTACTATACATAGTATCATATATAGTAGTGGCGGTTGTTTTCCTTTAGCAGTTTTTCTTGAAGGTGGCTAATTATTCTAAATTGCAGATTTAGAATGAGTAGATGAGAAACAAGACATGCTACTAGGGGAGCCAATACTAGAGGGGGAAATGGTGGTGAAACTAATCATCCGGCCATGTTTGAAGCCATGGCAGAAGCAATTATGCGAAGGGTACCCGCTCCAGTGGCGGCAACGGTAGACGTTGGTGTGCGAGTTCCTAGAGTAGTAGATTTTGCAAAGCTGTGCAAGGACTTTACATCTCTAGGGGGAAAACCATTCAAAGGAACTGAACCAGCTAAAGAGGTTCAGAGGTGGATGGATTCATGTGTCTGAATCTTTGGAGACTTGGGTATTGAGGATGCAATAAAGAGAAAGCTTGCATCAAGGCAACTGCAAGGCAGGGCCATGGAATGGTGGAATTCTATTACACTCGAGACTCCAGAGGAAGAAATTTCATGGGAGCTGTTCCAAGCTAAGTTTGAAGAAAAGTTTATCTCCACAACTCAGAAATATATTCTATTCCAGAAGTTCATAGAGCTGAAATAGAATGGTCGTTCTGTGCTTGACTATATTTTTTACTTTGAAGCCTTGTCTAGATATGCTCGTTCATACATTGATACACCATATCAGAAGAACGAAAAGTTTGTGTTGGGTTTGGATGATTATATCAGGAAACCTCTAGTGGACCATCTTGATGATTCATTTGAGAAGATTGTGGAAAAATCTATTCCTCATGAGAGCTTGTTTCCTAAGGAAGCAAATGTTGTCGCTGCCACCAAAGAGGCTCAGAAACCACAACATGGTGGTAATAATAAGAAGAGGAAGCAGCAGCAGCAAAAGGAAAAAATGGCCAAAAGAAGTCGAAGAGTGAGGTGGTTTGTTTTAACTGCCAGCAGAAAGGTCATTTTGCTAATGAGTGCAAAAATCCCAAAGCTGAGAAGAACAGCTTCAAATGTGGGAAGCCTGGGCATGAGAAGAAAGATTATCCAGAATCAACTAAGGGCAAGCAGGTTTTGAGGGCATATGCTTTGGATGTTGTGCCAGCTTCTTCAAGAGCTCCTACTGCAGAGGAGAAGGATAAGGTTATTGTAGTGCAGGGCACACTTTCTGTTAATGGTGTTTCAGCTCGTGTGCTTTTCGATTTTGGAGCATCACATTCTTTCATTTGCAATGAGCTTATGTTTCTTTTGGGTTTGGAACCTGAGATTTGTGATAGACCCTTCGTAGTGACTAATTCAATTAGGGGTTCGTCAAGTCTTTGCATGATATGTCGTGGTCTAGTGTTGTCGAGTCATGATTGCTCTTTTGTGTGTGATTGCTTTGTTCTTAACTTTGCTAGGTTTGGGATCATCTTGGCATGGATTGGCTCAAGAGGTATGCGGCAAGGGTGAATTGTTAGAATCTAGAGGCGAGGGTCGGGATGTGGAAGGGCGAAAGGTGTTGATTAGATGTAAGTGCGAAGACGGGGTCTTCGTGAGTTATCTATATTCACTTGGGATTCCACAAGAAGACCTATCATCAGTGCTGATCGCTAATGAGTATGTAGATGTATTTGATGAGGTCAAAGGGTTACCGCCGCATCGTGAGATCAAGTTTAGGAACGATTTGGTCGAAGGTGCTAGACCAATCATTATTCCCCTTAGGCAGATGGCGCCTAGGGAACAGCGAGAGTTAGAGGTGCAATTTCGTGACCTTTTGGGAAAAGGGTTCATTCGGAGGAGTGTTTCCGAGCGGGGTGCACCAGTCGTATTTGCAACCAAGGAAGATGGCTCGTTAAGATTGTGTGTAGACTATCTTCAACCGAACAAGGTGACTAATAAGAACAAGTATCTGTTGCCAAGGATAGAAGACTTGTTCGATCAGCTTCATGAAGCCAAAGTGTTTTCTCATATGGATTTAGCAACGGGATTCACCAGTTGAGGGTGGCTAAGGATAGTGTGCCAAAGACATTTTTAGGGCACCATCTGGTTTCTTTGAGTGTGATGCCATTCGAATTGACTAGCGCACCAGCGTATTTCATGGATCTTATGAATAGGATGTTCAGAGATCAGTTGAACAAGTTCGTGCTTGTGTTCGTGGATGATATTCTGGTTTACTACAAGAATGAGGAAGAGCACAAGACGCACTTAAGAGTTGTGTTAGAGATCTTATGAAAGCATCAACTGAGAGCTAAGTTTTCCAAGTGTCACTTCTGGAAGAGTGAAGTGAGATTCTTAGGCCATGTAGTTACTGGAAATGGGATAGCGGTTGACCCATCTGAACTAGCGGCAATCCAGGACTGGGATAGACCTACGAATCGATAGATGTTCGAAGTTTCCTTGGGTTGGCCGGTTATTACCGATGGTTTATCAAGGATTACTCTAGGTAGCTGCACCGTTGACTGGATTGACGAAGAAAAACCAAGTGTTCACATGGGATGCAAAGTGAGAACAAGCGTTTGAAATCCTGAAGGAGAGATTGACGAGTGCACCTGTATTGATCATTCCAAGTGGGAATGAAGGGATGGTGCTATATACCGATGCCTGTGGTACTGGACTGGGAGCAGTACTAATGCAGAGGGATAAGGTTGTGGCCTACGCGAGTCGACAACTAAAGCCGCATGAGAAGAATTACACGACTCATGATTTGGAGTTGGCGGCAATTGTATTTGCTCTGAAGAGAGACATTACCTGTTGGGAGTTCGATTCGAGTTGTTTACGGATCACAAGTCATTGAAGCATCTCTTCTTCCAAAAGGATTTGAACTTTCGGCAGCAAAGACGGTTATAGTTTCTGGCGTCACATGATTTTGGCATAGCCTATACTCCGGGAAAGGGTAACACAGTTGCAGATGCATTAAGTTGAAGAAACACAAGTTTAGGAGCGATGTTTTCAGAATGGAAGAGCCTCGAGTACTTGGCAAAGTTCGATTTCAGGCCAAGTTGTGAGTTGGAATTTGAAATGTTGGCAAGCTTGTTGATAAAACCTATCTTATCGAAAGGATTGGTGAGAGCTAAAAGAAAGATGCGAAGCTTGTCGAGTTTGTTCAGAAACTGGAACCAAAAGATAAAGAGATCGAGGTCAATCGAGAAGGTTGGCTTCGAAAGCAAGGGCAATTAGTTGTTCCTGATATCGACGGATTGAGGGATGAGGTTCTGAGAGAATGTCATCACTCGAAGTTGACAATTCATCCCGGTGGCAATAAGATGTATCCGGACATGAAGAAAGTCTACTACTGGGAAGGGATGAAGAGTGATATTGGAAAGTTCATTTCCAAGTGTATGAACTGTCAATTGGTGAAAGCTGAACAGAAGTAGCCGAGTGGTTTCCTTCAGCCATTGGAAGTTCCTACATGGAAGTGGGAGAAAGTATTGATGGATTTTACCGATGGACTACCTAGAACCAGGGCAGGAAACAAGGGGATTTGGGTCATCATGGATCGTTTGACCAAAAGTGCAAGATTCATTCCTGTCAAGTCAACTAGGACGACGTTGAAATTGGCTGAACTTTATGTGAGATGGATAATTCGATTCCATGGTGTCCCAAAGAGTATAGTAAGTGACCAAGATCCATTATTCACGAGTGGATTTTGGAAAAGTTTGCAAGAAGCTTTACGAACCGAGTTGTGCTTAAGTACGGCATATCATTCCCAAACTGATGGTCAGACCGAGAGAGTCAATCGAGTTTTGGAAGATCTCCTGAGGGCTTGTATGTTAGACTTCGGAGTATCATGGGAAGACTGTAATGACCCGCATTTGCAGAGGTATTATGATTAATTTATTTAATCATATCAATGGTGATTAGTGAATTTAATGATCGTTGAATTAAATAACTAGGAATATTTAATTAAAATAATAATTTAAATAATATATTTAAATAATATATTTAATTCTGAAATAATCAGAATTGGCTGGAATGACGATATGGTGTGAACCGGATCATCTGTGATATTTAATTCAGCTTGAAATTGAATTTGAATAACGAATATATTCAATCGTCGACAGTTGAACGTATAGTTTATAATATAATTATAAACGAGCTCGAAATGGCGCTGCAGCTCGTAAATTGGCGATTCGAACTTCAACTGAATGTACATGATTCGTTTTAAGCCGGATTTCTGTGAAACAAGAAACGTACGGAGCTGGTGGAGTATATCTTTCTAGTGGAAGAGAAAAATTTGGATTTCGTCGTATAGATTTTGATGTATGTCCAAATCAAATTTTAGAAAAGTCGCTGTGGAATTCCTTTATAATATATAAAGGAATTATTTATATTTTTAAAAGGGGTTTCAATATAAATCAAATATCGGGTTGACCCAGAAGTAAATATCAAGTTGTAAATACATACAGGAATATTCTAGAGCTGTGTGGTATGCCACTGTGAATATAGACGATAATATTTAATTTTAAATATTTAATTTAATTATATTTAAATATATTTATATATTTAAAAAGGCTATTTAGAGCATTAAAAATAGCCACTTTTGCAAACGAAGTCGGAATTCGACGAAACCAGTTTTGTTGGATCCGCAATATCAAATAGTTGTTAGATTTCCAGTTTTGTGATTTTTAGAGACACTGTGTGGCCATACGGATTTTTAGAGTGGAAAACAGTCAGTATTTTGACAGTTAAAAATACACTGTGTGAGCATACGAAGTCGGAATTCGACGAAACCAGTTTCGTTGGGACCGTAATGTCAAACTCTAGCAGCATGTCAGTTTTTGTGATTTTTGGGTATCGTGTATGGTCGCAGTGATTTTTAAGGACCGAAGACAAGGAGAAAAACGAGAAAATAAAATATGAAAATCAAGTTCGAAATATCCCCTTTATTTTTCTACAATCCAGCACAGGCCACTGGGGCCTTCGGTCTCAAACACAACCAAAACCAACCCAAACAGGGTATGAAACCCGTCAAGAACACACCACAGAAGCAGAACGAAGACTGAAACGGGAATATACCAAGAATATTCTCTCTAGAAAATATCTAGATATTTGTTGAGCCTATAAATACTCCTCAACCACCATCCTAAACCTAAGTATAACTTCTGTAAAAGTGCCGCAACCCCAAGCTGATTCATACAGTGAAAAACATACAAAGAAAATTCAAAGTAAAATCAAAAGAAATCAGAAATAATCCCAAATGAGTTCATTTGTGTTCAGTGAAGAAAGAGTTTCATTTTGGTGTGAAAATCGTGAAGAACGATGCCCACCGTCGACTAGGGCTCCTATTTCCTCGGGATTTAAGCACTGCGGTGCGAGGCAGAGGCCGTATTTGTATTGCTGAGTGGGTTTAGCATCTTGTTGATGGGTTTGGTGGTAAATCGATGCAGAAATGGTTCGGTGGTTTTTCGTGGAGCGTGTTTTTGCTGTGACGACGGGAGGAAGAGGTGATGCTCGAGTTCATCGAGTTGGGGTCAGGAAGGTAGAGGGAGAGGTGGCGAAACTGATGGTGGAGGCGGCGGTCGGAATAGATGAACGAAGGAGGGAGCGTGGGAGGTCAAAAGGAGGTCAACGTGGAGGTTTTTGGTTCTGAAGCGAACGATGTGGGTTTGGGGGAAAATAGAAGGGGTCGGGTTTTTAATTTAAGGGGGAAATGGGCTGTTGGGCCAAGGGAGGAAGGTGAGCCCAATAATAATTTAAATTCCAAGTTATTTGTTTTAATTCTTAAGTATAAACTTGTATTGACCATAACTTGCTCGTACGTTACTGGAATCCAGCGAAACAAGATCCGTCGGGATCGTATGGACGGGAGCTTCACAATGAAGCTGACTGGAAGTGGATTGGGAATCGTAGGAATTTATGGTGAAATAAATTGTTTGATTCAAATCAAATAACAGTTTATCGTTCTTTAACGATGAACTGCAAATGTGAGTAAATCTCACTAACTCTGAACAGTTTATAATTTCATGTTGTATTTTTAGAACTGTTAGATATTGGTTGATTTACTGTATGTTGACTGTTTGATTGAACTGCTAGTCAGTTAGTTAATTTTTCTATATTGATTCTGTTTAACAGAATATATCATATGGAACTGAAAGTGATGTTATCTATATTGTTTAACATCTGTGATGCAGGGAGACAGGTTGGAGGAATCCGACCGGATTCCTCAACATTTATTTTACTGTTTTTCATATATTATGATATATGATGTGTTATATAATCTATTATGGATTATGTGTGTTGGAATGATGTTGATCATTGTTATTCGATATTGTAAATATCATAAAAGACCCTGGGATGTAAAAAGAAGTATTTCAATGTATATAGAAATAAAGGAATTTTATAAAATGATAAGATTTTATAAAAGGAATTATTTATAAAACGAACACGGTTTTATAAAAGGCATATTTATTTAGAAAATAAATAGAAATAGAAAAGGAATATTTATTTAGAAAATAAATAGAAGTTATAAATAGGAAATATTTATAACGGTAAATAGAAGTTATAAATAGGAAATATTTGTAACGGTAAATAGAAGTTATAAATAGGATATATTTGTAACGGTAAATAGAAGTTATAAATAGGATATATTTGTAACGGTAAGTAAACATTATAAAAAGGAAATAGTTGTAACGGAAAACGTAGTTTATCAAAAGAAGTTAATCGATGTTAGTTAATCGATTAGTGTTAAAGTAAAAGGAGATAATCGATGTTAGTTAATCGATTAGTGTTAAAGTAAAAGGAGATAATCGATGTTAGTTTAATCGATTAGTGTTAAAGTAAAAGGAGATAATCGATGTTAGTTTAATCGATTAGAATAGAAGCAAATGAGTTAAATCGAATATAGTTATTCGAATAGAAGCAAATGAGTAAATCGAATATAGTTATTCGAATAGAAAGTAAAAGGAATTATCGAATATAGTTTATTCGATAGGAGTTAAGTGAAACGAGTAAATCAATAGTGTTAGTCAAATAGAGTTAATCCAACGGTGTTAGTCCTATAGAGTTAATTGATAAGGGTTAATCGAATAGAGTTAAGTGAATAGAATAAATCGAATAGATATTTATTCGAATGAGAGTTAAGTAAGGAAGTTAGTAAAAGGAATATAAAGTGAACTTTGCCTATTTCAAAGTTAGAAATGTTGTTCAGTTAAGGTCTGAGAGGTAGTTCTACCCCAACTTGATTGACTTCGTTTTAACTAAGGAATAGTTAATGTTCGGCAGTAAAGGAAATGGTTTGAGTTGGCATCACGATGATTTGTTTAAAACATCTGTCTAAGTCCAATAAAGAAGCTTTGGAAATGTTTTCCAAATAAGAAACCAGAAATGTTTTCTAATAAAGAAACAAGAAATGGAAATGTTTTCCGTTGTTGATAACGTATATTTTCCCAATTTAGAAAATAAGAAATATTGAATATAGGGAAACAAGAGATAAGTAAATTTATGAAATAAAGAGATGAATGTTAAATGATGTTTGATCGATATAATTTCCATTTGGAAATATTATCATTGTTTGCACACTTGTTTCATTCGATAGTTAAATCACAGACTATCGAAGTTTTGACCATTTTAACGTTGTTAATATGGAGAGACCGGTTGGATTATTATCCGAAGAACCACTCTGTATTGGCATAAGCGTGCGAATCGTATGTGCCAAAGGAAATTGAAGACGGTGTTATGCAAGGGCTATCCTATTTATAGAATAGTGCCTTCGGTTCATCCTGTTCCTGGATGACTTGTATGGACGGATGTCTGACAGAGTATGTCCAGACGATCACGTATATTGATTTCTCCAACTGTACCAAGAGTGGAAGCGGAGAGGGAAACTTCTTTTAGCTAACACATAATGTATGGTTGAGGACTTCAATCGGTGATTTGATGGATTTGACGATGTGGCATTCAAAGTGAATCTGATGTGATGATAAAGCGTAGCTTCTAGCCTCATCATCCGGTAAATGACAGAAATCGGGCAGGCAGCATGGCTAAGTCGGTCGCACCGAAGTAGGGTGTATAATCACCTGATCTAGAGTTTCATTTACTTCTAAAAATCTATTGTTGATGCTGTCCCATTCGGGAAACGGTTGCTGATCCCAACTGTTGGTGATATACATTCGATACACTCAAGCGAAATGAGTGGTCGGTCATGTGTGGCCGGGTTGCAAGATGTTCTTGTTGAACCCAGTGTATTCCTCTCTAGAGGTACATTAGCGAAAGGTGATTCCATACCTTGTCATAGTTGGAAATCCATTACCCAATACATGCTTGCGGTTTTGATTGTATACTATATATGTAGAACGTGAGATGAAAGCGTTTCTGCTAGTTGATATCTATTTGTACATAGACATTATTATAATATCAAAGGTTTTTGATATAAAGTTATCTTGGATTCTCATAAGGGAAAAAACCCGTTCCGTTATGCGGCGTGGTCTTATGAGATATCGTTTACTTGTTCGAACTGTTTTACTCACACCAGTCCCATGACTGACCCGGAGTTTACTTTGTTGTTTTCCCTAAACTCTTGGGTGCCTAAATTTGTACGGGCAGTCAAGTAGTCGGGATTTACAGATATACTGGAAGAGCTTGGAGCAGGAGGCTTCAGGATCATATAGCTATAGTTATTTCCGCTGTGTTGTAAGTGCTGTACTTTGATAATGATGTATATTCAAATACAGATGTATATTTCAAAGTTATGTTACATATATTATATGTTATTCGTTCCGTTGTGAGATTCGTGTTACTCTGATGTTGTGTTCTTCTTCTTCTTCTATTCTAATTTTCTATCTTATCTTTCCTCACCCTCTAATTTCTTTCACTAATTACCAGGATTTTTCGATGTTTTGGTTATCGGCATCGCGTTTATGTCGATAACCAAAGTCGCCGAAAATCCGGGTCGTTACAGTTGGTATCAGAGCTTAAGTTAAGAATTACTTGGCTCTGTGGCGTGACTCGGTAGAGATAGGGTTAGTAATACCCTAGACTGAGATTGAGTGTATATATACGAGTGAGCGTATTTGTTATTGATATAAAAATTTGTTTTATATTGTGGACATTCATTGGTTGAGTCGTTTATGAGTTCTGGTTGATCAGTTTGATCCACTGTATCGGTAGGGATTTTGTAAACACTTAAATACGATGAACCATCATGGTATGTTTTAAAAGAGGGTAAACGAAATAGTTTACCCAACGTATATTTTGATATATATTGGATATATTGGTTGTTATTATAATCGAGTAAGATTATAAATTAAATGGTTATGTAAATAACCAATCAGAATTCATATAAGTGAAATACGTGAAATCAGATGAGTTGAATCTGAAATTTAAACAAGAAATTGAATTAAAACTCTGGGGGATTTGAAAATAGAATTTCAAAATAGAATTTGAAATAGAAATTGAATATAGAAATTCAAAGGGAGTTTGAATATGTGAAATTCAATGGAATTGAAATAGGAATTGAATATAGAAATTCAAAGGGAGTTTGAATATATGAAATTCAATGGAAGTGATATAGAATTTGAATATAGAAATTCAAATGGCGTTTGGATATATAAAATATAAAGGGATTCAAATATAGGATCTGAATATCGAAAGTGAAATGAAATTTGAATAAAGAAGATTCAAATAGAATTGAAATTGAAATTTGAAAATAGGATTCAAATGGAATTTGAATATAGGAAATTCAAATAAAATTGAAAAGGAATTCAATTAGTTGATAAACAAGTTAAAATATATTTGAACATGTTATACTCAAATATGAAGGTGAAATGGGAAAACCAGTAATTTGAAAATCACTTAACGAATTGAGTTAAAACGATCGGGTATAGTTAAAATAAAGTTGTCATGTATAAATATACATGAGATAGGTATGGATAAGGTATGAAGGTAACAGATAGAATGCTCGACAAAAAGGTATGTATTTAATTCATATATGAGATTTTATGCGCCGTATCGGCTAGCCGCTTGGCTTTTCTTTTTCTTTTGATTGGAGAAGGCCTGTGTGGCAGTTTGGGGATTTTCCCGATGCTCCCAGTACAAAGGAGGTTATGGCGAATTTTTCCGGGAATTTAAGGAGTTAGAATATTTTTAAGATAATTTGATAGTTAGAAATCAACCTATCGATAGATCTATAGAAGTCGATAAGGAAATGAACTTAGAAATAGAATAGCAAAATCAAAAAGGAAGACTAAGAATAAAATCTAGTAAGAATAGAAAGAGAAAGCGTATATGTGTTTAAAAGTGAATCAGTAGTTGTATGGTATTGATTATTCGAGTAAGTAGTCATATCTGTTTTGACGTTATAAATGTTATTCAGTCAAGGTCTGAGAGGTAGTTATACCCCAACTTGATTGATTTCATTATTAACAAATAAATAGTAAGATTTCAGGCTCGAATATCAATGTTGAATAAATGTTAGTTGGATATAGTATTTGGGTTGTCGTAACGATGCTTTACACAACATCCGTTTTAACCCAAATAAGTGTAACTTGGAAATAGAAATAAAGGATATTTCCTAAGTATAGAAATAAACGAGATCGGAAAAGAGATAAGTAATTGGAATATTTTCCAATTATAAATAGCATATATTTTCTAAAGTTTAGAAAATAAAGAAAGACGATATTCGGAAATGTTTTCCAAATAACATAAAAGACCAATATGGTTATTGAAAATATTTGGTTAACAAATATTGATAAAGAAATGGAGAAGTGATTTAACTAATGGAATATTGATTATGGGCTCAGTTGAATTTCAAAAAGGAAAATTGATTTTTGAAAAAGTAAACTGTTTAAAAACTCCCAGGGAAAGACTGTTTAAATTAAAAGCAAATTTAACAGAAATTTGTGAAAACAAATTTGAATTAAAGTAAGGCCAGTAAAGTGGTAACTGAGATTGAATTAGAATGATGTCAAGACAAATTGGATTGTGAGATTCAAATTGAAGAGTAATGTGATAATCAAGTTAAGAGTTGGGAATCGAGAAGAAACTCGAGTTGAAATGATATTTGGCTCGGATATAAGCGAATGGTTGTGTTGGAGACAAAAGTGATTGGGATTTGATTGGGATAACTCTTGTATATGCTGAGTTGATAGCATATGGAAGTGACAGAGTTGATATGCCGACAAAAGGTACAAGTTTATATTTCATATGATATGAGACTTTGATGAGCTGAATTGGCAAGCCGCTTGGCTGTTTGATTTTCTTTTGGGATGGAGATGGCCCAGAGAGGCGAGTTGGAGTTTGATCGATTGACCAGTACAAAGGGGGTGCTGGCGAAATTTTTCGAAAAGATAAGGCGTTAGAAAATTTTCAGGATTTTTGAAAATTTTCGTTGATAAGAATTAATTAATGATTTAATTGAAAGTAAATTGGTCCAGTTGAAACTGAAGTTAAGAAGTGAACAAATATGTTCTAACCAGTCGATAGGGTCGTCCTCTAACTTTTAGCAATTTCGAGGACGAAATTATTTTAAGTGGGGAAGATTGTAATGACCCGCATTTGCAGAGGTATTATGATTAATTTATTTAATCATATCAATGGTGATTAGTGAATTTAATGATCGTTGAATTAAATAACTAGGAATATTTAATTAAAATAATAATTTAAATAATATATTTAAATAATATATTTAATTCTGAAATAATCAGAATTGGCTGGAATGACGATATAGTGTGAACCGGATCATCTGTGATATTTAATTCAGCTTGAAATTGAATTTGAATAACGAATATATTCAATCGTCGACAGTTGAACGTATAGTTTATAATATAATTATAAACGAGCTCGAAATGGCGCTGCAGCTCGTAAATTGGCGATTCGAACTTCAACTAAATGTACATGATTCGTTTTAAGCCGGATTTCTGTGAAACAAGAAACGTACGGAGCTGGTGGAGTATATCTTTCTAGTGGAAGAGAAAAATTTGGATTTCGTCGTATAGATTTTGATGTATGTCCAAATCAAATTTTAGAAAAGTCGCTGTGGAATTCCTTTATAATATATAAAGGAATTATTTATATTTTTAAAAGGGGTTTCAATATAAATCAAATATCGGGTTGACCCAGAAGTAAATATCAAGTTGTAAATACATACAGGAATATTCTAGAGCTGTGTGGTATGCCACTGTGAATATAGACGATAATATTTAATTTTAAATATTTAATTTAATTATATTTAAATATATTTATATATTTAAAAAGGCTATTTAGAGCGTTAAAAATAGCCACTTTTGCAAACGAAGTCGGAATTCGACGAAACCAGTTTTGTTGGATCCGCAATATCAAATAGTTGTTAGATTTCCAGTTTTGTGATTTTTAGAGACACTGTGTGGCCATACGGATTTTTAGAGTGGAAAACAGTCAGTATTTTGACAGTTAAAAATACACTGTGTGAGCATACGAAGTCGGAATTCGACGAAACCAGTTTCGTTGGCACCGTAATGTCAAACTCTAGCAGCATGTCAGTTTTTGTGATTTTTGGGTATCGTGTATGGTCGCAGTGATTTTTAAGGACCGAAGACAAGGAGAAAAACGAGAAAATAAAATATGAAAATCAAGTTCGAAATATCCCCTTTATTTTTCTACAATCCAGCACAGGCCACTGGGGCCTTCGGTCTCAAACACAACCAAAACCAACCCAAACAGGGTATGAAACCCGTCAAGAACACACCACAGAAGCAGAACGAAGACTGAAACGGGAATATACCAAGAATATTCTCTCTAGAAAATATCTAGATATTTGTTGAGCCTATAAATACTCCTCAACCACCATCCTAAACCTAAGTATAACTTCTGTAAAAGTGCCGCAACCCCAAGCTGATTCATACAGTGAAAAACATACAAAGAAAATTCAAAGTAAAATCAAAAGAAATCAGAAATAATCCCAAATGAGTTCATTTGTGTTCAGTGAAGAAAGAGTTTCATTTTGGTGTGAAAATCGTGAAGAACGATGCCCACCGTCGACTAGGGCTCCTATTTCCTCGGGATTTAAGCACTGCGGTGCGAGGCAGAGGCCGTATTTGTATTGCTGAGTGGGTTTAGCATCTTGTTGATGGGTTTGGTGGTAAATCGATGCAGAAATGGTTCGGTGGTTTTTCGTGGAGCGTGTTTTTGCTGTGACGACGGGAGGAAGAGGTGATGCTCGAGTTCATCGAGTTGGGATCAGGAAGGTAGAGGGAGAGGTGGCGAAACTGATGGTGGAGGCGGCGGTCGGAATAGATGAACGGAGGAGGGAGCGTGGGAGGTCAAAAGGAGGTCAACGTGGAGGTTTTTGGTTCTGAAGCGAACGATGTGGGTTTGGGGGAAAATAGAAGGGGTCGGGTTTTTAATTTAAGGGGGAAATGGGCTGTTGGGCCAAGGGAGGAAGGTGAGCCCAATAATAATTTAAATTCCAAGTTATTTGTTTTAATTCTTAAGTATAAACTTGTATTGACCATAACTTGCTCGTACGTTACCGGAATCCAGCGAAACAAGATCCGTCGGGATCGTATGGACGGGAGCTTCACAATGAAGCTGACTGGAAGTGGATTGGGAATCGTAGGAATTTATGGTGAAATAAATTGTTTGATTCAAATCAAATAACAGTTTATCGTTCTTTAACGATGAACTGTAAATGTGAGTAAATCTCACTAACTCTGAACAGTTTATAATTTCATGTTGTATTTTTAGAACTGTTAGATATTGGTTGATTTACTGTATGTTGACTGTTTGATTGAACTGCTAGTCAGTTAGTTAATTTTTCTATATTGATTCTGTTTAACAGAATATATCATATGGAACTGAAAGTGATGTTATCTATATTGTTTAACATCTGTGATGCAGGGAGACAGGTTGGAGGAATCCGACCGGATTCCTCAACATTTATTTTACTGTTTTTCATATATTATGATATATGATGTGTTATATAATCTATTATGGATTATGTGTGTTGGAATGATGTTGATCATTGTTATTCGATATTGTAAATATAATAAAAGACCCTGGAATGTAAAAAGAAGTATTTCAATGTATATAGAAATAAAGGAATTTTATAAAATGATAAGATTTTATAAAAGGAATTATTTATAAAACGAACACGGTTTTATAAAAGGCATATTTATTTAGAAAATAAATAGAAATAGAAAAGGAATATTTATTTAGAAAATAAATAGAAGTTATAAATAGGAAATATTTACAACGGTAAATAGAAGTTATAAATAGGAAATATTTGTAACGGTAAATAGAAGTTATAAATAGGATATATTTGCAACGGTAAATAGAAGTTATAAATAGGATATATTTGTAACGGTAAGTAAACGTTATAAAAAGGAAATAGTTGTAACGGAAAACGTAGTTTATCAAAAGAAGTTAATCGATGTTAGTTAATCGATTAGTGTTAAAGTAAAAGGAGATAATCGATGTTAGTTAATCGATTAGTGTTAAAGTAAAAGGAGATAATCGATGTTAGTTTAATCGATTAGTGTTAAAGTAAAAGGAGATAATCGATGTTAGTTTAATCGATTAGAATAGAAGCAAATGAGTTAAATCGAATATAGTTATTCGAATAGAAGCAAATGAGTAAATCGAATATAGTTATTCGAATAGAAAGTAAAAGGAATTATCGAATATAGTTTATTCGATAGGAGTTAAGTGAAACGAGTAAATCAATAGTGTTAGTCAAATAGAGTTAATCCAACGGTGTTAGTCCAATAGAGTTAATTGATAAGGGTTAATCGAATAGAGTTAAGTGAATAGAATAAATCGAATAGATATTTATTCGAATGAGAGTTAAGTAAGGAAGTTAGTAAAAGGAATATAAAGTGAACTTTGCCTATTTCAAAGTTAGAAATGTTGTTCAGTTAAGGTCTGAGAGGTAGTTCTACCCCAACTTGATTGACTTCGTTTTAACTAAGGAATAGTTAATGTTCGGCAGTAAAGGAAATGGTTTGAGTTGGCATCGCGATGATTTGTTTAAAACATCTGTCTAAGTCCAATAAAGAAGCTTTGGAAATGTTTTCCAAATAAGAAACCAGAAATGTTTTCTAATAAAGAAACAAGAAATGGAAATGTTTTCCGTTGTTGATAACGTATATTTTCCCAATTTAGAAAATAAGAAATATTGAATATAGGGAAACAGGAGATAAGTAAATTTATGAAATAAAGAGATGAATGTTAAATGATGTTTGATCGATATAATTTCCATTTGGAAATATTATCGTTGTTTGCACACTTGTTTCATTCGATAGTTAAATCACAGACTATCGAAGTTTTGACCATTTTAACGTTGTTAATATGGAGAGACCGGTTGGATTATTATCCGAAGAACCACTCTGTATTGGCATAAGCGTGCGAATCATATGTGCCAAAGGAAATTGAAGACGGTGTTATGCAAGGGCTATCCTATTTATAGAATAGTGCCTTCGGTTCATCCTGTTCCTGGATGACTTGTATGGACGGATGTCTGACAGAGTATGTCCAGACGATCACGTATATTGATTTCTCCAACTGTAACAAGAGTGGAAGCGGAGAGGGAAACTTCTTTTAGCTAACACATAATGTATGGTTGAGGACTTCAATCGGTGATTTGATGGATTTGACGATGTGGCATTCAAAGTGAATCTGATGTGATGATAAAGCGTAGCTTCTAGCCTCATCATCCGGTAAATGACAGAAATCGGGCAGGCAGCATGGCTAAGTCGGTCGCACCGAAGTAGGGTGTATAATCACCTGATCTAGAGTTTCGTTTACTTCTAAAAATCTATTGTTGATGCTGTCCCATTCGGGAAACGGTTGCTGATCCCAACTGTTGGTGATATACATTCGATACACTCAAGCGAAATGAGTGGTCGGTCATGTGTGGCCGGGTTGCAAGATGTTCTTGTTGAACCCAGTGTATTCCTCTCTAGAGGTACATTAGCGAAAGGTGATTCCATACCTTGACATAGTTGGAAATCCATTACCCAATACGTACTTGCGGTTTTGATTGTATACTATATATGTAGAACGTGAGATGAAAGCGTTTCTGCTAGTTGATATCTATTTGTACATAGACATTATTATAATATCAAAGGTTTTTGATATAAAGTTATCTTGGATTCTCATAAGGGAAAAAACCCGTTCCGTTATGCGGCGTGGTCTTATGAGATATCGTTTACTTGTTCGAACTGTTTTTAAACTGTTTTACTCACACCAGTCCCATGACTGACCCGGAGTTTACTTTGTTGTTTTCCCTAAACTCTTGGGTGCCTAAATTTGTACGGGCAGTCAAGTAGTCGGGATTTACAGATATACTGGAAGAGCTTGGAGCAGGAGGCTTCAGGATCATATAGCTATAGTTATTTCCGCTGTGTTGTAAGTGCTGTACTTTGATAATGATGTATATTCAAATACAGATGTATATTTCAAAGTTATGTTACATATATTATATGTTATTCGTTCCGTTGTGAGATTCGTGTTACTCTGATGTTGTGTTCTTCTTCTTCTTCTATTCTAATTTTCTATCTTATCTTTCCTCACCCTCTAATTTCTTTCACTAATTACCAGGATTTTTCGATGTTTTGGTTATCGGCATCGCGTTTATGTCGATAACCAAAGTCGCCGAAAATCCGGGTCGTTACAAAGACTATCTACATCTAGTTGAGTTCGCGTATAATAATAGCTATCAATCTATTATTGGGATGGCACCATACAAAGCGTTGTATGGAAGGCCATGCAATTCTCCAGCATGTTGGCTAGAAATTGGAGATAAGTTGGTATTTGGGCCTGATATGAGTAGAGAAACCTCGGATTGTATCGAGACAATTCAGCAATGAATGAAGGCAGCCCAGGACCGTCAGAAGAGTTACGCCGACAAGCGTCGTAAGTACTTGGAATTCGACATGGGCGATATGGTTTTCGTAAAAGCTTCGCCGTTGAAGCAAATGGTAACATTTCGTAAGAAAGGAAAGTTAGCTCCAAGATTTGTTGGACCATTTCCGATAGTCGAGCGAATTGGAAAGCTCACATATAGATTGGAGTTACCCGACAAGATGTCGAGTGTGCATAATGTATTCCATGTGTCGTTTATACGGAAATTCATGCATAATTCGAATATGGTGGTATCTCCAGAGCAGTACGAAGACCTTGAAGTAGAGACCATAGTTTCGAGACCTCGTAAGCCACTTTGTATTGTGGGTAATGACACGAAATAGCTCAGGAGGAAGACGGTTACGCTAGTCAAGGTACAATGGAGTGAGGATGGAGACGATTGTACATGGGAAACAGAAGAGAGCATGAGAGCGACTCATCTAGAACTCTTCGTCGGTAGGACCATTTGATATCATGTCTTCGTTATATCATTGTATCTTGCTGTTGTTAGATAGAATTCCGCGTGCTAAGATAAGGCTTTGGATGCATGGCTTGATGGTTGCTAGTTTGGATGATAGAATTGGCTTCTCATAGATGATAGACACGCGGAATCGTTGTGATTACTTGTGTGTTTGGAATTTCGAGGACGAAATTCTTAAGGGGGAGAATGTAATAGCCCGCATTTTATGTATCGAAAGATCATAAAATATTTTTATTTCATTCTCTCAGGGTTGGATCATTCTCATCTTTTAATATGTTGCTTATGGG
The DNA here is from genome assembly GCA_030737875.1 of Allium sativum. Lineage (NCBI taxonomy): Eukaryota > Viridiplantae > Streptophyta > Magnoliopsida > Asparagales > Amaryllidaceae > Allium > Allium sativum. Next base: position 371 of record JASFAX010002362.1, on the reverse strand, counting down.
GATGTGATACATGTCCATAATTTTTACCAATTTTGTTTATGGTCATTTTGCCCCTGTCAGCCTTGTACAGGGCATAAATTTTGACTTAGGTCGAATCAGAGGGTGAGACCTGTGCTATTGGAAAAGAATTGATGATTGCCTTTCCGTAGAGTGGTTACATTAAAGATTTGGCTCAGTGGTTTGGGAGATATCGCTGTTTTAAGGTTTTTCAGTTGGCTATTCAGGTTTTGGAGCCTTGGTGGAATCCTATAAATAGGGCGTGAGAGTGGAGGGAAAAGAGTTACTTTCCCATTCTCTCATTTGGAGGCATTGATCTCCTTCTTCCTCCAACACATTTCCACTATTAAAAAACCAAATCTAAGGACGGAAAT
>JASFAX010002361.1:0-46285 GCA_030737875.1 Allium sativum | reverse complement strand
GATTTGGCCACAAACTTGCATATTATCATAGGAAATTTGGCCACAAACATGCATGTTGTCATAACGGGATTTGACCTTACATAAACATGATATCATAAGGGGGTTGGTTTCATTTACATGCATAAGCCCCAAAGTCCAATTTATGCAACTATTTCACAAGTCAAAGTGGCTCTAAGTGTTCATGCTATCATACTACAAGTAAAGGTCCAATCTTGCATGGCAAACTAAGTCCAATGCAACATGAATAGCATAGTTTAGTAGCTAAAACATAACCCAAAGTCATATGTTCATGATAAAGAGGCAAACTAGGTTTACATAGGTTAACATACTCATGTTACATCGCATTTTATCCCATGTCATCATTAAACTACCGTTAACATCTCGAAGTAGCTAGAACTTACATAGCGAGGCTTAGGGAAGGTTTATGCATCGTCGTGACGAAGAAAGGTGGCTCCTTTGATGAAGAACCGTCATGAAATCGCCGTAGCAACGTTGATCGAGCCTCGATTTGGTGTAGCAAGCTTGCACCTTTCGATTCGGATCCGATTTGCATGCATAGTCTCTTGGAGTTGGAGATGGAGGCCATGATCACTTGGCATTTGGGCAGCACTTCGTGGCATGAGTGATTTGTGAGGGTTTAGGGTAGGCTTAGGGGTCTTTTTATAGAGATTAGGAGTAGTTTAGGCCGTAGGATAAACCCTAGGATAGATCTGAACCCTCAAAAATCGTCACAAGCCTCCAAAACCGAGCCAACATGTCAAGCAGGTGCACCAGGTCGGAGTTCTACAGGGGGGGTCGACCCAGGGGTCGACACCCATGTCGACCCTCTGGAGGGGGGTCGACCCCAGGGTCGACATCCATGTCGACCCCCTGGAGGGGGGTCGACCCAGGCGTCGACACCCTGTGTGCCTGGCGGGAATTTTCCCGCCTTCTCTTTCTGGACTGAATTTCAAATCTGTTTTCGGATTTGAATTTTCGTGAAACTTCGTTGGGCCTTAACTGGGTCATACGGACTCCGATTTACGAAATTTCGGGCTCTATTTCGCGTATTTTTCCGAGGCGAACGCAATGGCGCAACCCGTTTATCCTGATTCAGATTTTATAATTTAATTCTGCCTTGATTCTTATCTTAACACGTTTGTTAAAATTTGGGTTGTTACAAAAATGTTAATGCGTAAAATTGGAGCAACAACCAAAGATTGCCAAATTAATTGAAAATAAAGTTTCACATAAGGAAAATATGCAAAAAAAGTAATGAACACGATGTTTATAATGGTTCGAATTGAACCTATGTCCTTTGAAGGCTTCACTGATTTTATTCACTATTGGAGGATTACAATGATGGATATCATCATTACAAGGGATTACAATGACTAATTAAGTTCTATTAATCCTTGTTCTCAGGAGTCTTCACGGTCTAGGAGTTCAAAGCTTCGAATAGAGGGAGTTTCTTCTTCCCAAGGCTTCATGAGACTTTAATGATGTCCAAGGTCAAGAATTTCCTGCTTAAGATGTCAAATCAACCAAGAGCCAACCCTTTTCACATTGGAAATGAAAGGGTATTTATACGTAGTGGAGTAGGTGAGAAATGAGGCCCATTGACCAAATTTGGTATCTCGGGATGGTATTCCTCTCTTCATATCCTAGGGGATACGAATTTTGTATCTTGAAAGATACGAAATCTCATATCCTGAGGGATACGAAATACGTATCCCGAGGGATATGAAATATGAGGAGTTAAGTCACTTGTGGGATACGAAATTGTACTAGTGGAAGTTTTCTTAAGGAGATGTGAGGTCTACACTCACGCGACTACCTCTCGGCTTAAATCTTGAGTATATTGGCGACACTTCTGGCTGTTGTACTACACGATGGGCAGAGTCGTGTGAGCCTGTAGTGCTTTTGGGAAACAGACCAAAAGCCCAGTTAACGTTTAATATTGTTCGATAGTTGTAGATCTTACTTGTGAAAAATAGTCTTCATAGAGGAATTATAGCTGAAATAATATTACTAACCATGCGTTAAATAATTGAAGATACAAAGAGGAAATAAACATGTAAGTTGAATACTTAATGGACCTTAAAGCTGTTCCAATCTTCTTCCTAATTTATCCTGCTATAAATTTTATAGCATAGTTGATATGATAGAGAAATATCTTTATTTTACAATAATGAAATGTATAGGAGATAGTGTATTTATATACTTGTTATAGTGGCTAAATGAACAGAAATAAATAAATACATGTTTAGTTAAAATGAGCATACGTTGGGCCGTGAACATAAAACGGTATATAAAGAAATTAATCAGTAAGCCTCCCTTCATTATTATTACTGCTTCAATATCTCCCTTCAAATCGATCTAAGGTTTCGGCTGCTACTTTGTTTCTTCTTTCCCTCTTTGTAGAAATAACTGAAATATTACTCTCTTATTTAGATCGCATATGATTACATCTTTTATGCTCCTTATATTGATTTGAATACTTGTCTTAGTATTCTTCTATTCGATTCTGATAATGGCCTCTATGCTCTTCAAGTCAATTTGGATTGTATTCTCTGTTCTTTTCAAATCGATTTGGATCGCGGCCTTTGTGCTCTTTAAATATGTTGAAGTTGATGCTTCTATATTTTTCAATTTTGAGTTTTCTTCATAACCTAACAAAATTTGAGGCAGACAGTGGTTTTGTAAGTATATCGGCTCTTTGATATAATGATGGTACATGATTTATTTTTAGTTATCCTTTCATTACACTTTCTCAAACTAAGTATAAGTCCAATTCCATATGCTTTGTTCGAGAATGCAGTATTGGGTTGGCCCTGAGAGAGAAAATACTAAGGTTATCACACCATATCAGTGGTTTCTTCGTGGTATGAATCCTTAGTTCACTGAGTAGGGATTCAATCCAGATAATTTCTACATCTGCACTGCTACGCTTCTGAATTCGGCCTTTGTACTGGATCTGGGTAGGGGTGGCAATTAGACCCGACCTGATAAACCCGGACCCAACTCGGGGGGTCTTGGGTCTAGGCGGGTCGGGTTTTGTCGGGTCTAAACTATACATTTCCAAAATCTGGACCTGACACGAGCTTCGGTTCAGGTCGGGTCGGGTCGGTTCGGGTCCGGGTGGGAAATAACACTAAAAATACATATATTTCAATGTTTTTTGGTCGGGTCAGGTCGGGATTTATCGGGTCTTTATTGTATTTTTCATTACCCAGACCCGACCCGAGACCCATCGGGTTGGGTTTGGGTCTCTTCGGGTTGGGTTGGCTCAGGTTTTCGGTTCTCGGTTCTAATTGCCAGCCCTAGATCTGGGGATTGTAGTTTGTTTTTTAGCACACCATGAAATCAGCACCTATGTAAATACAGTTGCTTATAGTTGATTTTCTATCATCTAGGCCATTTTCCTAATTTGCATCAGCAAAGCCATTATATTTATATTTTTACTGTCTTTCATATTTAGACTGTAGTTCACAATACCTCTTAAGTAACATAGTAATCTTTTTACGGCTTTCCATTGTTCACGTAGAGGATTTTGCATGTTCTAACACACCTTGTTTACACTAAAATCTACGCCTGCTCATGTTATAGTAATATATGGAAGTGCACCCACTATACTTCTATATTGTTTGCTATTTGTGATGGCTTCACTTTTATATCTTGGCAACTTTGAATTTCTTATCGTTGGTGTTTGTAGACGGTTAGCTTGTTTCATTTCATTCTTGTTTGGTATGTCCATAATGTATTCCTTTTGACATAGATGCAACTCCATGTTGGATTTCCTCTTCTCATTAATTCCTAGAAAATAGTTTATGTCTCCCTAGTCTTTGATAGAAAATTGATTATTAAGCTGCTTGATTTTGTAGTTGATTTCCTCCTCATTGTTTCCTATGATGATAAAATCATCTACATAAATTAATAAGTACACAGCAGTATTATTAGAAAAAAATGTAAATAAAGAGTTATCAGATTTTGTTGGTTGATAATTCTGCTCAATCAACACTAATTTGAGTTTATTGAACCAGACTTTTAGAGCCTGCTTCAACCCATATATTGCTTTGTTCAGTCTGCATACTAAGCTTTTATTGCTTGTACTAAACCTACTTGGTTGTTGCATATACACTTCCCCCTCTCAGCCTCCATTAAAAATTCCTTATTTACATCCAACCGTCTAATTTTTTAGTTGTTTTGAAGAGCAATAGTTAGAAATATTCTAATGGTTGTAGGCTTGACAACAAAAGAGAATGTTTCAGTAACATCTAATCCATGTTACTTAGTGTACCCTTTTGCCACTAATCTTGTTTTGTATTTTTGTATGGAAACATCAGAATTTTTCTTGATTCTATATGTCCACTTGAATTATATTATATTTTTGTTTGTGGGTGCCTAAACAAAATTCCGTGTGTTGTTTCTATTTAGAGCATTAAATTCTTCTTCTATTGCATCTCTCCATTGATTTCTACTCATAGCTTGCTCTAAACTTTCCGGTTCCTCGGTTTATAGGTCTATATTGTAGGCTTTCGGTTTAAAAATACCACTTTTTGATCTTTTATGCATGTGGTGTTGAGGTCTTTTGTTATCTTGAGTTCTAGCACTTATTGTATCTGTAGCATTTTGTGTAATGTCTAATGTAGTATCTGCTTCATTGCTAGTATGTTCACTTTGTTCATTTTTCCTATTTTGACTTGAATTACTATCATACTGATGTGTTGATGGTTCTTCAAAGTCATTATTATCATCACCTAGCTCGACATCAGGCATGGTGAGTTATGGACCTGATTCTTATTGACTTTCTTCACTAATTTCCTAATACAAAGGAATGTTAAGCATTGACAACTTTGGACTAAAAACTTTTTGAGTGGTCTTAAATGTCTCACTAGTAAATGGAATGACTTGTTCATTAAACACATCATGTCTAGAGATAACTATCTTCCCATTGCTAGTTAAACACTTATAACCTTTTTGGTTTGTTAAGTAACTTAAAAAGTACAAGGTGAGGATCTGAAGTCTAGCTTGTGTGAGTTATATGGTCATAGGTAAGGAAAACACAGGCAGCAAAATACCATTAACATGGTATAGTCTGGTTTTACATTAAACAGTTTTTAATTTTAGATTGCACCATTTAACATTGCAGTTGGCAATTTATTAATTAAATACACTGATATGTTGAATAATTCATGCCAAAACTTCAAAGGCAAGGAAGCATAAGAAAGTAAAGTAAGACCAGTTTCTACAATATGCCTATGTTTTCTTTCCACCAGTCCATTTTGTTCTGAAGTATAAGGACATGTCACTCTGTGAATTATTCCATTCTTTTAAAGAATTCAGTGAATGGTTTGTATTCTGTCCCACCATTTGATTGCAACATTTTGTGTTTGTGGTTTGTAAGTCTTTTAACTTGGCTTACAAACTACATAACAACCCTGCACGTTTTAGATTTATTTTTGAGAAAATATATCCAGATAAATCTGGTATAAGAATCAACAAAGGATATGTAATATTCAAAGCTAAAATCAGAAGTAACAGGTGCTGAACCCTAGAGGTCTGCGGCAACCAGTTCAAGTGCATTACAGTACTTTGTTATAGAATCATTGAAAGCTAGCTTATGGATTTTACCCATTTGTTAGAAAGTACACAAATAAGATAATTCAACATTTTTAACATTGATTTTATTCGCATTTAATACTTGTTTTACAACTTTCAAGTTTGGGTGATCCAGCTTATAGTGTCATACATCAATTACTTTCATTGCTTAAACACTTCATTTCAAATAGATTGCTACGTATACTTTTGTGACTAGAATATCTTGAACCATTGTTTTTCTTATTCTTGAAAACAAAACTAAATCCATACAATCCATGATGTTCTTCACCTTGCAAGAGTATATCATTAGGTAGAAATTTTTTGACTAGGTGGAATTTAGGGTAAGATACAAAATACACATTGTAGTCACTTGCAAAATTTGAGACACTTAATAGATTCTTCATGATTTTTGGCACCATTAACAAATTGTTAAGAAAATTTTGTTTTTCACCTCTCGAGCAAGCAACTCCAGTGTCTGTTATCTTGACAGGCTGACCATTACTCATGCAATTTTTTTTACGTTAGTACTCCTTATTGCCTATATTTAGATTTTCAAGATTGTTTGTTATATGATTTGTGGCCCTTGAATCTGGAAACCATGAGTCATCTTGTATATCATCAACTCTTGTAGTATCATTTTCTTTTTCAGTAGAAAGAGTTTGAACATTGGCTATGTTTGCACTATAATTCCTTGGTTTTGATGAGTTGTTATTGTTGTTGCTTGATGATTGATTGGGAGTTTTGTTGCTATCAAACCTGAAATATCATTAATTTGTTGTGTGACCAATTTTCTCGTAGATTTAACATCTTGATCTGTTGTTGTTGATATACCTACCTCCTCTTCCTCTGTCTTTCGAGTTTTGACTTCCTCTTTGAAAGTTTTGACTGTTAATTCTGTTTTTTGATTAAGACTAAGTATTATAATTAACTGACAATTCCATGTGCTGCTTCTTTTGTTCAATTCTACCTTCATCGGAAAGAAGAGTAGAATAAACATAGTCCAAAGAAGGAATTATTGATAGAGATAGGATAACTGCTACAACGACTTCATAGTCATCATCTAATCCATTCGTCAAATGCAAAACTTGTTTTTTTCTAGAACATTATTGCCTATTGTTTCAAGAAGATCACTGATAGACTTTATTTTAACTAAGTAGCCTTTTATTGATAAGTTTTCTTTTCTAAAGTTCTGGATCCGTCTCTTTTAGTGAATTATTTTTGCAGATGACTATATGTTAAAGATTTGTTCAATCTTTGACCAATTTCATGTCATGACTGCATCCCATAACTTGAGGGATGAAATTGGATCCAATCGAGGAGAGTAACCATGCACCGAGTAAACTACCTTACCTAGTATACTTGATGTATTCATTATTACTGATCATTCTTTCATTGGTTTTAGTGAATCTTGCTGCAGTTGATGTTGTGCCTTTGATGAATTCGCTTAATCCATAACCACTGATGGCTATTTCAACTTGGTATTCCAAGATAAGTAATTGTTTTCATCAAGTTTATTTGTGATGAGATGACTTTGTAGGTTGATGATTGTTTTAATGCTTTCATCTACACTTAATGGTTGATCATCTCTTTGTGTTGGTTGGGAGTTATCAACAACACCATCCATGATGCAAAAGGAAAAGGTTCAGTTCTTGAATTAAGAAAAAAGAACGAACATGAATTAAATCAGAAATCATTAGACTAAAGCTACATCCTTGATCTTTCTAGATTATCAACTGACAAAGAGAACAATAGCGAGGCACTTTCGATGACAACAGCAAGGTTGAGACATGTACATGATTGTTTATCATAAGAAATTTTTATTTTCTTGATGATTTATTGATTGCAAATTAATGACTACTATCAAACGATGATGTAATCGAGATATAAACTCTGATGATATAGTCACGGTGTAGACAAGAATCAAATGATGATGATTTTCTGATGATTCTTTGATGAGGTACAACCCTTCGGTGAGATTTTCTGATGATAAACCTTGATTTCTAAGATGTAATATGCCTTTTGGCTTAAATGATCAGATACCATGTAAATTTTATAATGCAGTTGATATGATAGAGAAATCTCTTTATTTGACAAAGAAAATTTAATTTTAGACTTGTAACTTAACCTCTTTAAGTCAATGTGTTGATATTAAAGGCTAACGCCTTTTTAGGCTCGTAACTTACCACATTGTAAATCAATATGTACATATTAAAGTCTAACTTTTGTTTTTAAGGCCACCATATAATTTCAGTTTTAGGCTCATAACTTAACCTCTTTAAGTTAATATGTTCATATTAAAGCCTAACACATTTTTGGGCTCGTAATGTACCTTATTGTAAATCAATATTTTCATATTAAAGCCTTACTATTCTTTTTAATAATTTCCTGTCAAATTCATATTTTCAAATAAACTACATTTGGTTATTTTGATTTCCCAATCATCATTTTTGTGCAAATATAAGTTACAGTTCATTTTTCTGCCCTATTCCTGCATCATAGACATTTTATAAACTTTAATCAAGTTTGCATACTATCAGTCCAACGTTCCCACTTTATTACAGTTTGATAACATTCGTCCAATTATCCCCAATTTTATTCAGTTATTACAATTCAATTAATTTTCCAAAACGTGCGCATAATAAAGGATAATAATCAGACGTAGGCATATCAATCTATGTCTAAATCAATGGTATAAATATGTCTTTCAGGCATAATTGGGCATAACCACAAATAAACTGTAAAAATTCGATGAACAATAGGGGAAAGGAGACTGAGAATAATTTGTAGTAATCTGAATATTAACAGAACTGTAAGAAAAGATTAAAAAAACTATAGAAATTACTTACAAAAAGAAATTACAAAAAACAAGAATAAATATAAACTATAAATAACTGTAAACAAAAGAACAATAAATAAAACTACAACTACCATAATCCGTATTTATCCCAAAACTAAATGAAAAATCTAAATAATCATAAAAAAATCACCTCAAAGCTTTCCCAGATCCAGATCCGGCAGGACCTCCCTCCCAGAAGAAAACAAAATTGAAAATACTTTAATTTTATCTCAACCTCTAAAATTTAGATTAAGGTAACCTATCTTTTGAAAGAAAATTAGCCTAAAAATTTAGAATTATGGTGGCCTATCTCCCAAAGAAAATTAGCCTAGCCGAGGAAGAGATGTGTCGTAAGGAAGAGGGATGAGGTTGGGGGTTTATTTACAGGTGAGGCTATAGACCCTTACTCGTTAGATTTAGGTTTTAAATCTGAACCGCTATATCCTTGGATCAGTCTGGATTAGCCACATCGATCTATAGAATCAAAACACGTCAGCTAAAAACCCACAATTTAATATCATCTGTTCTTCTTTTCGTTCCAGGCATGAAATTGTACCTCGCTGTTTCACTGGGTCGACCTATCACCAGGTGGGTCGACATAGGTGTCGACCCATGTATAGCTTGGGTCACCCCTAGGTCGACCTGGCTAGGGACTAGGTCGTACTAGTGAGAACGCTATCAATATATATATATATATATATGTGTGTGTGTGTGTGTGTGTGTGTGTGTTTGTTTATATTAAAATTTTAATTTGCATTTCAAACTTCTATTACCATAACTTCATTTTAAGTCCATTTTACGTAAACCAAAATATCTATCTGAACAAAAAAATCGAAGCGGACCCAACAGCATAATCCCCATTATTTTTCAACTTATTTTTTAATTAATTAATTTTCTAATTAATTACCATTTGTTAAAATTTGGGTTATTATAGTATTAGAATACTTAATAGTAGAACTGAATTTGACTTTTCGAGATAATCTGTACGAGTTGTAGTTAAAGATGAGAAAAAGCTATGGAACAAAGTGGTCAAACTGGTGAAAATTCAGTAAGTGATATTGAGAAGGACTGTACTTAGGATACTAGGGACATGGATGATTAAGGATATATATCCTGATTTGCTTCATGTTATGTTCTACATTGTTTTATAAACTTGATATCTAGTAGGTTACGTTAGTATCGACAACATTAGTTGCATGATTATTATGCTAGTTTTAGCCTTTGATTGAATTTCTTTGAAATTCTTTTAAGGAAGGGAGGTTGTAACACCTTTAACTTTGAGTAAACATTATTCACAAGATTAAAATAAAATAAGAATAATATAGTGGGATGTTGTGATGAGTTTTGAGATTAATATAATATGGTTCAGCACTAGTAAATAATTAATCTAATTGAAATTAGTGAAGGCTTACGAGATGGCAAAGTGGGTAACACATAGCCTCATGTATAAACATAGTTTTCCACTCTTTTATTATTTTATTTTCATTTCTTAAAAACTTAGACTAAGAGCATTAAGCGAGGCCAACCATAAACCTAACAAGGAAGAAGAAGATACTTCAGGTACAGGTTATGGGGAATCAAGCTTAGGATTCAACATCAACAAATTTAACTCTTTCATTCAAAAATAAGATGTGTAATGATTATATCACATGTTTTGATTCAGTTATGGCTAGTACTTATGTAGTTGTATGTTTTCATTATTGTTTTCATGGTATATTTGATGTTATTATGTTCTTTGGATAAAATAATATTGATTTATGCTTGTTTGCATATGTTTGGTTAGGTCTTGGACAAAAACCTATTGTTCTATATCTCCATTTGATTTGAAACTTTAATATGATGTTTATAACATGTTTTTGGAGATAAGTTTCAAGTTTGTAATTTTCTAAGAACTTTGGAATTTTCTGTAAATTCCTAAGGTTGAATAAGTGCTAAATTTGAAATTTGATTATTAAAAATAGTTAAATTATGATTTTCAATTTGAAACTTTTTAGAATGTAGAGGAGGTTACACTCGGTATTCAAGGTTTTCCATATTTTAATAATTTCTTATGAATTTTCTAAGTTAGTTAAACTTAGGGTAATTAAGACATTAGTTAAGTATAATTAATGTATTCTAATGTTTTGAAATTTAGAAACTGAAAAGTCTAAGTTTTGCTCAGAAAACTTTTTTATTAGCCAATGACGGTTTGACAAATATAGTGGAGTAGGTGAAAAGATTTACCACTATTAGAAACAAATCAGTTTTCATGTTAATTATGGTCAGATATATCGATCTTGTTGGCAAGAGCTTATTGACTATGTCGATAGGCTCGTAATACATGGAATATCATTTCCTATAGTACATGATGTATTTAGGCTTATCGGTTTGTCTTTATCACATATTGAAGGGGTCCTTGTTGCCAAGACCTATAATTATGTTTTAAAGCATGCCAATCCACTAAGGCTTATCGCCTTTGTACACAGACGATAAGTTTACTGCTATGGCTGTTACGGTAACGGTAAATTTACCATTACATACCATTATCAGTCGATTGGTGATCATTTTTTATTGAATTCAGTATACCAGTTAAAAAGGTATGGTGAAGGTAAATTTACCATTTTCTAAGGTAAAATATTGGTAAAAAAATTCTATACGAGTGGTAATGGTAATTTTACTAGTCAATTTGAAACATATGTATATCCATCTAATATATACTTTATTACATGCATTTAGAACCAAATAAATGATTGAATTTAGTTTGATCATCAGATAAAATAATTTCAAATACACTTCTTTCATTTCTCATTACGTCTTTTATTAACTAAAATTTCATACAATATGATGAAGATGCATTATAGTATAAAAAAACATGTCAAGGGACATGCTTTGATGGACAAATGGTAATTTACCATTACCCGTATAATGGTTTCCAGATTATCAGTATACCGGTCATCAGTATACCAGTCGATCGGTAATTGTAACAGTAACCAATTCCAGTTTACCAGCAAAAATGGTAGGGTAACGGTATTTACGAAATGGTAACGGTAACCATTCTCATAACTGCCCTACTTACTGCTATAGTGCATAAGCGATAAGATGGTTTCATATTTTAACTTTGAGGCTTACTGTCTGTATACTTTGTCGACTATGCCGAGAAGACTTGTTTTCTAAAGTTGTTTTCAAAGCTTAAAGACCTACCGTATCTATTTCCTTATCATCAATGTTGTGATCGACAAAGCTTGTTTCTAACCAGTTTTCCAAATTACTTAGAGACTTATCGCCTCTATCTTTGTCATCACCGATTTGATCGACAATGTTTGTTTCCAAACTTAATTTTCAAAGATTGAGGCTACCACCTCTAAAACCTTTGGCATCATCATAAATGGCAACAAACTAAGTTTTAACCTGTTTTCCAAAATGCTTTGAGGTTGTCACATCTCTTCCTTCTCGTCATCGATTTGGTCGATAAGTCACATTTTTGAACTGTTTTCTAAAGTATTTTGAAGCTATTGCTTTTATGGCTTGTCGTTCATCGGCTGTGTGATTTGAGGTCAATTGTGTAAATTTCAATATATAAAAGTTTGTAAGATTTCAGTTATGCTTTACTAGTACATTTTCAAAGGCTCCAGGGGACATCAATAATTTAGTTGGTGAACAAATTTCCAAACCATCGATATCTTTTATTATGTAAATTATTGCATCATATTTTTCTATATAAGAAATTAGTTATATTTTCTTTTACTATTTTCTTGTAAAATGGCTTTTGTTATGCTTGAGCACCCTACACGAGTATGGTATAATTGGAACCAGTCTCATCCCTGAGAATAGGCTAGCTAGGCGGCCGTCTAGGGCCTCGGACCCGGGGGAGGAGGAGGAAGAAGAGGGGCCTCTAACATTCATGCTTGTTATAATTAAAATCAATACTCTTGCTAATTGTGTAAAAGTGCAGTAGCTTAGTGGTAGTGATCTATCCTCTTACATCCTGCATCATGAGTTTAATCCCTAGCATGTACATCATGCAACCTCCATCTTTATATATTTTGGTCCCCTTCTATCAAGCTTGGGGCCACAAAAAAAATATGGCCTACTGTCCCAGCCAATCCCGGGACAGCACTGATTGGAACATGTCATGTTTGTCTTGATTAGGCATATTCCTGTGGTAGGAAACATCATTCTGTAACAAAAAGAATACACCGGTTGTTGAGACAAGTCCCACATTGGGGAATTTGTAAAATGAATCATGTATAACTATAATGAGTTCACCCTTCACATTGCCAATTGGTTTTGTGATAATTCGGGGTTCTCTTACATGGTATCAGAGCGGGTTTAATTCGTGCGCACAATACCACACTTATCCACGTCACCCAATATAAAGGTCCACGTGTTATGCTCATGATATGGCACACGTGCGGGGGCGTGTTGAGACAAGTCCCACATTGGGGAATTTGTAAAATGAATCTTGTATAACTATAATGAGTTCACCCTTCACATTGCCAATTGGTTTTGTGATAATTCGGGGTTCTCTTGCACTGCTTGTATATATCATAATTATGCCACGTTTCTTGGAGTGTGGGATAGTTTTCAGTGATGTCACTTAAGAGTTAAGTTAATCCTCTACGTATGTTCAGCTTGATTGTTATACATAGACAATGATCACTAGGATGTTTCCAATGTGCCAGTGTCCAATTGGACATTTCAGCTTCACCGTTGATTGTAATGCATTTGGTCCTGAAATCACTTCATTGTAATTAAAGGAATCTTTAATGATTCGTTTTCACGATTCTTCCATAAGTACTCAATTTCCACTACTCTCAACAATACGCAAGTGCAAACTAAGCACTCATCCTGTATAATGAAAACCACATCTAAGTGCTTTCCTTTTTGGACTTATATAATCTAGTCAGTTCTATATAAACTTAAGAAATTGCTGAATCGCCACCTGACTGGGGAAAAACAGAAAAATTCATCAACTAATTGAGTTGTCTTTCAAAAAAATTCAAAAAAAAAAAAAAAAAAAAAAAAAAAAAAAACAGTGTTAATTGGTCACCATGCAGTGCTAGTTCGTGATGACTTCGGTGGGAGATGCCCTGAAGGCATCACTCACTGACGTTGGAAGATCAACATAAAATCTTTTAAAAACATAAATTTAAATAGGAAATAAGTGAGAGTATTTTCGTTATTATTATTTTTAAATGAAGGACAACTCAGTAAATTGCTGAGTTTGAAATATAATTTGACAATGATCTATTAAATTGATTCTTCTGTTGCAGAATAATGACCTTTAGCAATCTCATTATCTTACATTGAACGATTTTCAATGAAAAGTCAGAGTTCCTACCGTTTGATGATTCATGTTTGGTACAGTTTTCAAACTTCTGTTCTAATGCTTCTCGTGCTTTGTTTGTAGCTAGTTTGCTAGATCAAGGATTCTTTGAAGAAAGATACATTTTCCATTGCTTATTGTAAACAGAACAATAATTCTCTTTTAGAATCTTATTTTAATTCGGTGGAAAAAAAAAAAAGTCTCTTCAGGAAAAATGAAGCCTTAGTAAGTGGTTTTCCATAGATTATGTGATCCAAAAAGATATTCATTCTGTTAGATCAAAAATCATAATTTCTCCAATGTTATTGAAATGCGATAATCGACATGGGTCGGTGTTCATATTGAAAAGGAAAAAATGAACATCCAATTTTGATCAGACAAGGTCCAAGACTACTTACAGAAAAATTACAGTGTTTACTTATTGATAGTTTTTGTGGTTGACTTAAATATCTCAAGAAACATGACATATTTTTTTATATGATGCAACTTTTTATTTTTAAGAAATTGGATGCCTATATATACAAATTTGGTAGTATATATCATAGTATACGACAGTGAGGTTTGACCGAATCGAATTCATGACATTTTGCATTCTGCCCCCAACCCTTTATCCAGTCAAGACAAGAATGCTTGTCTGCAACTTCTTATTTTTGACGTTACATCCAACAAACATGATTACTAAAACTGTTATGAAACAAAATAACTCAGCATAAAAAAAACCACTCTTCTTATTACTATTTCTTAAAATAGACATATTAATTTGAAACAGGTTTCAATAATTGGTACTAAGTAATGAGTAGGAACCAGGAATAGCAAGTTAACATGAAAAAATGAAGTGTACATAGAATTATCATAATAGGGGCTGGGTTAAATTTTTTACTATTGATAACACATCTATTAGAAGGAACATGAACTCCAAATTCATCACAGAAAAGATTCTGACTGAGCAAGCCAAGTTCAA
This sequence comes from Allium sativum, assembly GCA_030737875.1. Classification (NCBI taxonomy): domain Eukaryota; kingdom Viridiplantae; phylum Streptophyta; class Magnoliopsida; order Asparagales; family Amaryllidaceae; genus Allium; species Allium sativum. Next base: position 31,603 of record JASFAX010002361.1, on the reverse strand, counting down.
AGTTTAACCAAAAAAATTGGATAAGAATAATGCACTATCTTCAGCTATACGCCAGAATCAGAATTTTTGCCCTAGGCAACAGCATTCATTGTCGTCTGTATCTCCTCTAGAGTTCTACCTTTTGTTTCAGGTATCATAATTTCCACAAAAAGCACAGAAAGACCGCATATGCATGTATATATCAAAAATGTGCCTGCAAAATAGCACAAGAAAACAAAAAAAACTTAGCTTAAAATCACAGTCAACGTTGTCATGATGAGAAAAAAAAAAGGAAGAAGAAGAAACTGAAAATATAGGCATCAGTATCATCACCGGAAGAGCTCCATGAGATGAGAAAATTGAATGTGTACGAAACAACCCATGAACCGAACCAGTTCATTAATGTAACCAGGCTTCCAGCTGAACCTTTCATGTTTATCGGAAATATCTGAACCAGGTAAACTTAATTTGTTACGGTTGTTATAACTTTCAATTTAACATTATTATGACACAGCTGAACTTAGGTAGAGAAAAATGGACTTACTTCAGACATTATAATCCATGGAATAGCTCCCATACCCAGTGAAAATGAACCTATGAATACCTACCATATTGTAGCAGAATTCATAGAGGCTTGAAATTATGCTTTATGATTCCAAATTTCAAACTTTAATACATTGATTATTTTCATACCAAAAGTCCTGCTAAAGCGAGCACTGATCGGAGCTGCATTTGGGTTGAAATGTCTAATATGAAAGATATAGCTATCAATAAACAGCCCAAGCATGTTCCTGATGAAGAAACCTGATTGTTGTTGTATATTACTGTAAGATCAACTGATTCAGGAACGTGCTAATAATAAAAATGTTGGCAGTTGTGTCTACATACTAAAAGTAGTGGTCTTCTTCCAGACTTATCCATCAAAAAAGCACCTAAAGCTGTCATCGGAAACTGAACAATAGCCATTAAAATCGTCCCTAAAGTTCCTGATTTGAAGCCTGATTTACATACATAATAATAACATGTCAGTTTAATTCTGGACCTGTATTGGTAAATTAATGTGTTACTTCTACCACATCAATATTGCTATCTACCTGCAGAGATAAATATTTCATTAGCATAAAAAACAATCCCATTAATTCCGCCAAATTGCTGGAAAGCCATCAGACCAACTCCAACCTGACATTTTCTTCGAAATAGCAATTATATTCATGAAGAGATGCTTTATGTCAACACATGCAATCAGATGAGCAATTTTGTGGTACTGTAACATAGAATCTTGTTTTGTAGTGTAATTTGAATGTGTGGGAATGCTTACAGTGAGAACACGATGGTACCGCCTTTGAAACAAATCCAAAATTCTACCTTGAGGTAGACTTTCAAGTGTTTTTGTGAATTCCTAATGGAAAAAGAAAAGTATGTTCTTAATAGCTAGTGTTGAATGTAACATTGAATTTAATTTGATGTGAAATTCGATACTGAATTTATTACTTTAATCTCCTCACACTCTGCAGCAATATCTGAATCTTTTCCACGTAGCTTCTGTAATGCTGCTACAAACTTCTCATCGTGGCCTGTCTTTGCCTGTATATAATTTTTTTTTTTCAAAATAGTTTCCTTTGATATTTCAATCTTATATTTTCTTGCTTAATAGGCAGTATATGCTTTGCATTGAGATTGAAGACTAAAGAGTACTTGGTACTAACCAATATCATTATATGTGTTTTCATGAGTTAAAAGTAAAGAAGTTAGAACATTTGCTTATTTCTTTTATGATTTATATTTGAGATAACATATGATAGGAAATTGGTTTCATTTTATAACTTACCAACCACCTTGGAGATTCTGGGATGATAAGAAGGCCAATGAGTTGTATTATACATGGAGCAGCTCCTATGAATGATGGTAACAAGGTTTAACTTGCACGTGCACAAATACCATGTACATAGTAATATACTTAAGAGTTAGATGTATATACCAATAAGTGCGAGGGTATGCCACTCAATGAATGTACCCAACACCCATGCAAAAGATACCCCACCGCATATCATCAACTACACATCCATTATAGCATTGTCATTTGACTCATTTTAAGGGTGACAAAGAGAAAAAAGGGAAATGAGTCACAGTTAAAAACCCATAAGTCTTTTAGAAACCTGATTCACAGTTGTAAAACTTCCCCTGAGATTCTTTGTTGTTATTTCAGCTATGTATATAGGCACCTGTTAAAGCAAACCACATTATAACATGGCCATTGTGCGTAACTTACATTAATATTATATACAAAATTTAGTACTTGTGTAAGTATTTGTACTAACCACATAGGAGAGAAGTCCGATGCCATATCCAGTTAAAAGCCTCCCAAGGTCAAGCCACCAAGAATCCTTAACGCATTCCATACATAAGTAATTAAAAAAAAACATATAGCTGGGAAGGAAATAGCTTGGATAAATCTAAGCTGAACAGTACGTATATACGAAAATTGAAAATATGATGGGAGCAGAGACCTTTCCGAAGATTATAGCAACCCAACCTATGATGCAGATAACATCAGAAAATGCCATTGCCTGCATTCACATATTAACAAACACATCCATATGAACAATAAAACTTAAGCGGTGCGGTTATATTGACAGTAAATAATGAAATAGCCAATCATACTATGTAAATAAATATTAGAAGAAGAGAAATGCTCACATATTTTCTTCCAACTACGTCAGCAATGCGGCCACTCGTAATAGCACCAACCATTGCCCCAACAGTCAGTAGTGAGCCGAAAAGCGAGTACTGTGTATTTATGAATCAATATGATAATGAGGAAATGCAATTTTTTGTTTTTTCAGTAAAAATTCCAAATACAGATCAGAAATTTCAATATCATATCATTTTTATCAAGTAAGAAATTTTTATATCATACAAATGAAACATTTCACCTATAAACAGAGGAGAGGATTGTATCCAAATTCGTCCAATAAAGAGCAATGGTACAATTCATGAAAGTTACTGTGCATAACTAATCCTATTAACAAATTTTTACTGACTGAAGTGATTATGAATTACTGAACTAAATTATTGGTTTTTTTTTATTGTTGTTGTTAATAAGCTGATGGACTAGGCATATAAAAGATGCATAATCATGTTAAAAATTTAGCATCTGATAGGATTAACCAGAGTCACATAATGCAATGTATTTACTAGCCAGTCACAAGTCATATAAATGTGTATGAAAAGTGAACGATTTTACCTCGGATAAAGAAAGATCAAGATCATGCATGATTCCATACTGGCTCGGTGAACAAAATCCCACCTTAAATACAGATGATGTAAAGAATTACAAATCATAATCATATCCTAAACACTTCATAGATGAATAAGTATATAACTATATATAAAAATCCAGCAGTTCAATATATTACTGGGCTGGGATCATTATTTAGGTGACCAAGTGTCAAATTTTTGGTTTATTAAATATATGTGCCTGTTGAAAAGTTAAATTTAAACTCTTATGTATTCATTTTGCTTGAATCTTTTCCTCCCAAAATGAAGCTTGTGCTAAAGTTCATCAGAACCATGTAAAATCTATCAATATTTTCATTGTATATGTTAGGACAGGAATATTTTTGTTGTATATGCGAGGACAGGAATAAGTTTAATAACATGTCTACTAATGAATATAGTATATCCCCAACTGGATATATCAGAAAAATTCATTTGAAAATCTACTTCTAAAATTGAACACTTTTATCTAATGTTCTACAAAAGAAAAAGAAAAAGAAAAAAATTACCGAAACTCCAAACTCAAACGAACCACAAACCGCAACCATTGTGCTAACAATCACCATCCATATTGACCCAGGATGTTCTGAAGTTAATATCAGTGGTCTATGCATTTCTTCATCTCCTTTTTCTTTCTCCATTTCTTCCTTTTCTCAATCAAGATTACAAAGAAACTGAAGAAGATATATTAGAGATGAAAAAAGAAGGTTTTAGTATATAGTATTAACAGTAATAAAGAGTTTACTTATACAGACAGCTGATATGATAGACATGCACTTGTTGTCTAAGTTCAATTTCTCTGGTTCTTGCTCTCTGTCGTGTTACAAAGAATCGTGTTATTGCAATACATGACAGAAGACAGAGGGGGGAATAGATCAATTGACCTTAGCTGTCCACAGAAAAATGCATTTTTTTTCTTTTTTCTTTTTTTTCATACAGATCTCTGTTTCCTTGTGTATTCTGTCCACATTCATATTTCATATACGTATCTCTTTTGTCTGTAATGGCAAGTTGTTTGGTTTGGTTTTAATATAACTCTGTTTCGAGAGATACTAAAATTTTCTTGCTTGTCTACTTCAAGATCTAGATTTATATATATTGATTGTACAGCCAACCACACGCAACAACGTTTTTCAGCCGCAACAATTCAGTGAAACATCCTGACCCAACCAATGAACATCCTGACCCAACCATTCATTTTATGAACGTTCGAGCTCTCCGTTCACAGAATGGGCAATCAATTTTCTTATTTAACCTCTGTCCTATTTAACAATTTAAAATGTTAAAAGAAGAACGCACGTGTCATGTCAAACTATTTAACTTGGAAACTCTAAAGTAGGACCCACTGTTTCAACCATGCACAACTGGCTTTTTATTTTTTTTAGCTGGTTCAGGCATCTATCTTATTGAGTGTCTAACGTTAGTCGTTCGTAAAAATGATCGTCTGACCATTGAGCTTTTCTCTCCAATTTAGCTTGTAATGTTCAGGGTGCTGAATATTATTTCTAGTTGAATCCACTGAAGATGTCATTAAGCTATGTGAGTGAGTGTGTTTTTAGTGTTTCTTGACCGTTCAAAGCTAGCTGAGATGAGAAGCAAAATTATTATTTCTTAAAACTTCCTCAGTGTTGTTTATCTCCTAAACTAGCCCGTGAAATTAGACCGTAAACATTTGTTGATAATGTAAAAGAAGCATAACATATGATTTCGTGTGATTCCAAGTTGGCTTGACCATCTTGATTATTGAAAATTATCCAATAAATTATAAGATCATCAAATTTCAAAAACCCGTAATTTTAATGGATCTGTTGCCTCGGACTACTTATTTTCTACATAAGTTACCTGATTCTATTTGAAACGATTAGTTCGAACTAATTTTTTTTTCTTACATTCCATGTTTATGAAACATGATATGCATGTATGAAATCCTACCTTTTATGGTTATTAATATCGTATGAAAACTATATGACTTTGTGTAATTTTGAGTGAATTTAACCATTCATCGTAATCACTGATGTAAGTATTCCTAACTACTGGTTAACAATTGAAAATAATCGATTACATGGATCACACTATCTCGTAACGACATAAAACTTTATATTTAGTGGTCTAGGACATCTGTTTTGATTATATTCTAGAAGACCACTCGTTTATATTTAAATAACAATACAGAGGTTCACTGTGGGAAGTATTACTAGGACTTAGAAGCTAGTGTTCTCTATTTATATTAGCATTAGTTAACCCCCTATTAAGGTATTAAGTGATCAATGGGTCTGCCTTAGTCCTTAAGTGATTGAAAGGATTTGGCCTTGTGTTATATTTTCAATGAGGTCTTAACTCTTAAGTGGCTATATATATATATATATATATATATATATATATATATATATATATATATATATATATTGAAAATGGGTTTAAATCTTTATTGATGGCCTTAAAGCCCATAACGAAACGCCTTCAGCCCAAGACTAAAAGCGACATGTACAGAAAAGTAAGAATAACTTTACAGCTTACAACATAATTCCAAAACCCTACTTTTTACTTTAGATCTGAGCTTCGTCGAGCTTCATGGCGGCCTGAACTGGAAGTGGAAGTAGGAGCAGGAGCTATCTCTATCTCGGTGCCCAAGCCATGCCCGCAACTGATCCACGTCTAGATTATCGGCTACTGCAGGTCCCCTTCGTGTGGTACTCTTTCTCATCCTCCTCATCGCGATTGCCATGTTTTAATTGCAAAATTACTTACTAATTCCACTGTTTTCTTCCTTTGTTTGTAAATTCTGGTGTTCCTCTTCTTCCAAATCGTCCTTACAACAACTGTCAGAGCGATGCACTTCATTTCGGTTTCCATACGTATGCTCTGCCCAATCACTTCCAGGTCTGCAATAATGTATTGTAGTTAACACCCACTTGTTTGAAATTTGCATATAGAACCCAAGTTTTTCCAGATTTCTTTTGAAAATGGGCATTCGAAGAAAAGAAGGTTGTGGCTTTCTTCGTTTTGCTCACATAGAACACATACATTTGCACTGACCACTCTCCATTTAAAAAGTCTGTCTTTTGTGGGTAATCTATTCAAAACTGCTTTGTACGCGCAACATGCCATTTTAGGAATGTTAGCTTTACTTCAAATGAGTTTGTGCCATTCAACTTTCCTGCTTTTGTGTCTGATGTCCTCCCAAACCTGTTTTAAGTTGAAATTATGTTTGCCCATGTCCATGTGTCATATGTGTTGTTTGAGTTGATTTGCATGTTTTCTATGCTCTCTCTTTGGCTTTGGCTACATGGCAGAGTAACATGCCACTGGTTGTTTTGAATAATGGTGTCCACTGTTACATTAGGGCAATCATATGCAGAGAAAGTGTCCCACCCTAAAGTGTCAATTAAGGAACCACCTTTAAACCATGGATCTTTCCATAAGTTTGTGTCTTTCCCATTTGCAATCTCTTTCCAACAATTTTCTGCAATTATTTTCCTAGAGTTCATAATGGTCTTTCAAGTGGATGATGCATTGTTATCAATGGCCATTGTCTAGAAGTTTTCTCTAACATATCTTTTATTCATCCATCTAGCCCATAGGCTTGTGTTATTGATGACTTTCCATGCTTGTTTGACAGTAAAAACTTGCCTCATCACTTTGATATCACGTAGACCAACTCCACCTTCTTCCTTTGGTCTACGGAGGTCTGCAAATTTGATTTTGTGAAGTCCCCCTTTCCATATGAAGTCTGCACACACCTTTTCAATTTTCTCTATAGAAGCATCGGGTAGTTGAAAAGTTTGCAGCCAGAAGTTCACATTTGCATGAATAGCAGTGTGAACTAATTCTATCCGCCCTGCAAATGATAATAATCTTGAACTCCATCCATAAAGTTTATCTCTAATTTTGGAAACTAGGCCTACACATTCTCTATCTGTGATTTTGTTGGATGACAGTGGCACCCCCAAATACTTCACAGGCAACTCCCCCTCTTGAACTTTCAAAATCTCCAAAATGTTGGCCTTTTCTTTGCAAATTTATTGAAGCAGCATTTGGTTTTCATCTCATTGACTTTTAGTCCACAGTGTGACTCTAAATTACCAAATATGTCTTTAATTCTATTAGTCTCCTTGCTATTTGATTTGATGCAAATAAGTAGATCATCTGCATATAGTAAATGACTGACACTGGGCAGGAAATTGTGGATAGTTTCGATGCTTTTTTCATGACATGCAATCTCCATTTGCAATGTGAAATACTCCGTTGCCACAGCAAATAGGTAAGGAGAAAGGGGGTCCCCTTGCCTAATGCCTTTATTGCTGCTAATAAACCCCTTGGGCACCCCATTGACAAGAATAGAGAAAGTAGGGGAATTGATACATTCAACAATCAAATCAACAAATTTTTGAGGAAAGCCCATGCATTTCAACATGTGTAAAATGAACTTCCTGTTAATTTTGTCATAAGCTTTGTGAAGGTCCACCTTTAAACATAGCTTGTCTGCACCTTGCTTGCCAAAATTTCTTATAAGTTCATGAGCTAGTAATGAGTTTTCTGATATGCTTCTACCACTGATAAATGCACTTTGACATTCAGCAATTAGGTGTGGGAGCATCATCTTCATTCTGTTGCATATCACTTTGCTTAGTATTTTGTATAGGACGTTACATCAAGCAATAGGCCTGTAATCAGCAATTGTAGTGGGTTTTTCAGTTTTAGGAATAAGACAGATAAAAGTATGATTAATTCCTTTCAGAATTTTCCTTGACTCAAAGGTTTCTTGAATTGCTGAAGTGATGTTGCTTTTCAGCTGGTCCCAGTGGATTATGAAGAAGCCAGAGCTGAGCCCATCAGGACCAGGCGAGGAGTCCAGATGGATCGGCTTAACAGCATCCCAAACTTCCCCTTCAGTAACTCTTCGCAATAGCAAATTCCTTCCTCTGGAGTTGATCAGTCTGCGAGTGGTAATGTGGGGTATGTCTTCACTTGTGTTGCCATTGTACAGTTCATTGAAGTATTGTATTGCCTCTACTTCAAACTTTTCCAAATTCAGCAAGTTGTTTGCATATATATATATATATATATATATATATATATATATGTGTGTGTGTGTGTGTGTGTGTGTGTGTGTGTGTGTGTGATAACCCACTCTTTATTAGGTTGTTGAGTAGTTAGAGAGTCCGCCTCTTAGTTTTAGAGTATCTTTGAGTGGTAGTTTAAAGGCTTCATACTTATGCATAAAAGTTCAATTTTAGTATTGTGATAGATAAATGTTATCTTTACGAAGTGCTACCTTTGGTACTGTAGTTAATCGTCGTGCGTAAATTATAACAAGGTTATATCAGAATTACTAGCTTTATTAGACATATAGTTTTGGGTGAAACCAAACGTGGTACATTTGTGTATTGTGGACGGTGTTATACATTTTCTACTCACCAAGACTTGTTACTTTGGCCCCCTCTCATAGCAGCCCTCAGATTTATCTCGGGGAAGATAGATCTTAGCAAGTGTTTAAGTTTGGTTTTCGGTTCATGTTCTCTTATGCTAGGTATTGAGGTGGAGATTCATTGTTAAGGTAGTTACCTAAGTCGAGACTAGTTATCTTATCTTGTTTCTGCTGTAAGTTAGTTTTATTGTACTTTGATTATGCTTATGTTCATTTATTTGTAAGTACATTATCTATACTCTCTATGCTTGGATGAGTTGATGTTTTGATTTTTGTTGAAATTTGGACTAAAAAAAAGTGTAGGGGTGTACATTCGGTATCATAGCTTAGGTTTAGACGATCAAAGAAATTAATAAATTAGGATTAATGAGGGAATATATTCGAATTTCTTTTCTATTTTCTTTGGTCCTTCTTACTTGACTCTAAATTATTTCGATGACGAGATAGTCATGAGCCTATTTATTTAAGATAGGCTTAAAACGACTAGAAGTTAGAACTATTTTTGAGTTTGAGTTTCTGGCCGACTTACCTCATGGTGCATTTGGCAATTTGTCGTGAAGAGCATGAAGACAAGATATGGTGAATCCCGTAGATTAAATCTTGGTGACTGGATGAAAAGCTAGCTACAACTGAGATAGTCACAATTTCTGGTTTTTGGTTTCGTTGTGAGTTCCACTTGATGACCTTTTCTTGGTCTTGAAACGGGAAATTCATGTTCATACGTCGTAATATTCCTAAAATATATTTATGAGGTATATCCACTTGATACTTCGTTTTGGAAATACGAATATCCTTTAGTTAGAACTATTCATTTGAGTGTTTTGTCATATATTCGGAGAAATTTTAAGTTTTAAAACTGTTTTGGAAAAGAAAAACGGGTTTCGAAAGTTTTAAATTATGATTTTTCAAGAAATTGTTTATTAAATAAAGATTCATGAAAATAAATAAATTTTAAAAAATTAAATCTAACCATGTTTCGGGTTTGTTTGGATTTTGTGTAATTTTAATAAATAATCCATTTTGGTAAAAAGAAGAAATATGGAAACGATAAGGAGGATGCCTCAAAATTATAAACTATTATTATCTATTCCTTGTAATTTTTAGTCCTCTTTTTGATATTTCGAATGATTTATTGAAATTATCACAAATAATCTTTTAGAGATTTAAAAATCTTGACGATCCAGAACATAGAATAATTGTTCCAGTCATTAACATGAACTAAAATATAGATTAACTAAAGTAATAAATAGATTTATAGTGCGAGACCCTCACTTTATAAATAACGCTGAATTTCGAAAGTTTTCAGAAACCTTGTCTCGAATTGAACTAAGGAAAATTTCTATTCAACTTGGGGTATCTTTTTCTCATATCTTTTGTTGACCCATCAGCTAGATAAGGGAAATAATTTCGTAGAGATCCAACTACGAATACTAGTTGAAATATTTTTGGGTATTTCATTTCTAGATCGTTCGATTTGTTTGTCAGCTAGGTAAGAGAAAAATTCATTTAATTTTTATTACAGATTTCTAGCTGAATTATTTCAGAAATTCATTTATTCGTTGTGTGGTCGTAGACTTTGGTTGAGACTACTATGAATCTTTGTAGGTGGTTCAGAGTTTGACTATGGTATATGATATCGCCGTGATGAGGACAAGCATTTTTCGGATTGCGTCAACTTTTAAAAGATGTCGCAAAATGATCAATATTTTAATCCAAACCTAATACGGTCAAGGTTCAACCTTTGTCCAAAGCCCATTTAGCAGTTGACTATCTAGCATTATACCTAAGGAAGTCAACCAGTCGATGAGTTTTGATACAACTTGAACTTAGTACTCTACCGTAAAAGTTGTGTCAAAATTCTCCTCCTTAAAGTACTTTCTTTCGCCTTTCCTTCCTCATCTAGCCGGACCATACCTTTATTATTCTTCTCTTTCTTTGTTGTCGCCTCATCTCCTCTTTTTCCACTCTAGTTTGTGCATTAAATCTCACTCCATTATTACTTCAAGATCTAAACCCAATTTCTTCTCTTCGACCATTTCTTAGCCTATAATATTTAATCGCACTATCCGATGTTTAAATCTCATCCTTAAGGAGGGAGACCATAAGGTTAGATTAGAGTGAGCATAAGGTTCCATCTCTTTAGGGCTAAGAGAATTAGTCGTGATAGTTGGACTTGTACTGGTCCTTTGCCTCAAGGTTTTTGATTAGGTTTGTTGATTGTGTTACATCCGCCTATGATATATCTTATAGGAATAAATTTTGATAAAGGAAATTCTTGTCTCGAAGATGAAAATTAAGTTGTCTTTGGATGGTCATTCTGAGAAGAATATCGATGAGGTTTTGGAGGCATTTGTGTCTTACATGGACTTGAATGATATTTGATTTGACCGGCTTCGGAGATTTTGCAGCAGATCTCTTTTTCCTACATGTTGGTTTTTTAGTTCGGAAATCTATGTCCAAACTATCCATGTAGATGTGTAACACGTTTAGCACTTTATTCTAAAGATGGAAAGTTATGACTAGATTTCTCTCATGATGCGGGGATCAAATCGATGGTGTAACCATCAATTTGCACCGCATCGCTCTTGATTCAGCTTGTTGTTCATGTAAGCTATTTCATGGAGTCGCTTTTGAATTTTCATCCATCCAGTTTTGTCTTTTGATAATGTTAGATGAGTCTTCGTGAAAAGCAGTTTTTTGGCAAGTTCCTTTTGTCATTGCGAATTCTCTCTTAGAGAGATAGTAATGTGGAAACCTCCAACAATGTCAGCTATGTCTGCGACGCGAGATTGAGCATTTTGCTATCATGATATGACTAGTCAAAAGTTGTGGAAATGGTTCGAGCTCCCACCGCGAAGCAAGATGCCTTGTTATTTGTAGGCCATGTTTTGGGAGTTTTGATGTTGTTGTCTATGTTCTCTTCTCTTTCTAGAATTCGTTGCTTGGCTTTCTGGTAGTTCGTGCTTGTAACTTTAGCGTGTTGTCTTTGAATTCACACGACGGTGAAATGAGATTTCAGTTGTTTGGAAATATTTGAAGTCATTCAAGCTTATATGTAATATGAATCAGTAATGAAATCTCATTTTCTTAATCTAACGAACAATTGTTTTAGAGCTGGAAAGAATAGAGTTTTATGGTAGATAAATTTTATCGAAGAACAGGTTTTTCGTTGTTTCGTCACGAGTATATTTATGGTTTGTCGCCTATTACTTTTTAAGCTAAAATTTGTTTATGGGCTTTGTGTGTCTAGTTTCGGTTTTTACATTTTTCTTCATAACCGACTTCCTTCTACACTGGAATGTGACCTAAGTTGTTTAAGTTTCCGCAAAATATATTTTTTAGAAAACCTTTTTTTACAAATGACGTTTGAGAAATAATAAATACAAATACTTTAAATTTAAATACTTGGCCTGATTTACTTTCTTTCCATTTAATTTTAAATCTGATTTATGCAAAAATACATATTTAGGTACGGTAACTTGCATAAATTTAAAAATCTGTTTTGTATAAAAGTAGATGGCTTAAAGACAGTAAAATACATATTACCAAAATCTTAGTTTTTATGCAACTATAATATGAAAAGTAAATGTAACACGCACACTTTTCCGAGCTCGAATTTCGAAAAAAAATCGGAACTCAAACCCATCCAAGCACAGAGAGTACAAATTTGTTACCTACAATTAATGAGCATGAGCGTAATCAGAGTAAATAAAACTACCTCATAGCGGAAACGAAATTAGATAACAATACCAACTAAGGCGACTAGCTTAAGGCACATCGATATCGAGCATGAGAGAACAAGAACCGAAATCCAAACTTGAACACTTGCTTAGATCTTTCTTCCTCAAACTTAGGCTAAGAGTTGTTATGAGGATGGGAGTCAGAACAACAAATCCTGGTGAGTAAAAAATGTATAACACTGTCTATAATACACAAATGTACTCTGTTTGGTCAAAACCAAAACTTTTGTCTAAAAGGGCTAGTTATTCTAACCTAACCCATTTAGAATTTAAGCACGACGACTAACCACTAAAGCCAAAGTAACATTCCACACCTAGAGATTTCACAATACTAAAATAAAACGTTTACGCACAAGTATGAAGCCTTTAAACCACCATAAATTAATCAAGAGGCGGGCAACTAACTTCTAACTATCAGACAAAGTGGTTAGTTATTTTATATATAGCCACTCAAGACCTCGCTACCTATGTAAGGTAAGGGCGGATACTCACGATCACTTAATACCCAATGTAACACCCCAAATTTCAATAAACAATAATTATACGAAGAAGATTAATAAAACAAATATTAATTAATAAAATATTTGGAACTGGATAAAATGGATTTTTCTGTTGCATTGGTTACAAAATTCTGATTCAGATAGACTTTCAGTTGCATAAATCGGACTAGAATTGGATAAGTTATGAATAATCAAAGTTTGAAGTTAAATTAAATAATTTAATTAAACAAATTAGAATAAAGCAACGGTAAACAGGTGACCCAGCCCCTATATGGGTCGACCCCAGTGTCGACCCACCTATGCCGACCCACATAGAAGGTGGGTCGACCCACTTCGAGCCAGGCATAAGCCTATGTCTAGCTAAACACTCGCGTTTCCAGAATATTCTTTTTGCTGACTCATGCTGAGGTGTTTCCTATGGTTTGTATTAAAACCCTAATATCCTATGGCCTAAACTATCCTATCACACCTATAAATAGACTACCAACCCTCACTCTTTCCCTACACCAATTATTCTTCATCTTCTTCCTCTACTCTATTATGCTCTAGAGATAAAATTAGGGAAAGGTCAGGGTGCTATCAAATATAGATCTGAAAGGATATTCTTCTACTACTTCTTTTTCAAAGGCCTTTCTCTGGATCTACAACAATTCCCTGTGAATATTCTAAATAAAAAGGATTAAGATAGTAAAATAGATTGGATTTGAAAGTTTGACAATTACAATATTTATAAGTTTATCTTTTACATGTTATTGTTCTTTTGTTTACTGTCTATTACACATCTCTTTTCAATTGTTATTTATTTATAAGTAAATTCTTCTTCTTTATACCCTTCTCTGTTACTATTCTGTTTACAATCTTGTAATGCTTATTTCTCCTTTTTCTTTTGTTTTACGATAAGCCTAGGCCATCGAGAGTCTAGGCCTTTACTGTTTAATTTGCGTAAAATTGGGATAATATGAAGGAATGTTAAAATGAGGATTTTTGGACATATTGAGAATTGTTTAATATTGCACTCAAATTATCGACTGTAATTCAGGATAAACTTATGAAATGGAATGGGTTGTACTTAATTATATATTAAGTAACATGTTAACAGGAAACAAGTGGATTAAGATAAAATATACCTAGTTAAGCATTAAGTAACTCGTAACTATAAAACATCTGAACAATGAGGTATCGAACTTGAATAGACTTGACTTGACTTGGGAAAGCGTTGTAGATTACATTCGTTAATTACAACCTAAAAATATAACAAATAGTTATATTCGGCTTATTAGATGAACTTAAGCGTGCTAAGTTGAACTTGTTTAATTAATAAGCTAATCTTGAAAGGAGTCCGTTCTAATAGGATATAAAGGGATCAGGGATGAAACAGTAGGCAGAGTTTGCTGTAGTTGGGTAAAATCTATATAATTTATTTCCTGCATTTATTTTCTCTGCTATAATCTGCGTTGTGATATTTTTAATATCTCTTAAAAATCAAATAAACTCTATTCACCCCCCCCCCTCTAGGGTTAATCTAGATCCAACAAGTGGTATTAGAGAAGGTATCTCATTAACTCTGAAGTAATGTTGTTCCCTAGTTATCAAGCCAATGAGAGTCAGTCCAGTCGCATCCCAACTATTTTTAATGGTACAGATTTTTTTTTTAAATTAAAAACCAGAAATGGAGTCTTATTTATAATCTGTTAATATTAAATGTTGACATATTGTTATTAATGGTATGATATGGTAGATAGGAATGACATTTGATTTGATTCTCGTGCTACTCGTATTTTATATTCTTGTATTGATGATGATCAATATAGTCTTGTCTCCCATTGTTTAACTACGCAGGAAATCTGGAAAACTTTGAATACATTGCAAGAAGAAAATACGACGACTGCTAAAAACCCCAGAAGGTCAACTAAGGTTCAGAAATATGTCTAAAAGGATTCACAGAAGTTAAATCAGTCGATGGAGACTCAATAGACTCTAAAACAGAAAATTTGTTATGTGAAGATTTAGTTTATATATGCACCGATTTAAATAAATCTGTAGATAAAATCCAACGGAAAAGCAAATATTTGAAATCTATAAATCTAAAGTTGACCAGCAAAATTAATGATTTGGAATCACAACTTGAATACTATAAAAACTCTTTAAATTCGGATTGCAAAAATTGTTTGAAATTGAAAACTGGTCTCGTTCATCTCAATAAAAAAATTCAAAAACCTGAAAAGGAAATTTTGATTTTAAAAGAAAATGAGATAGAGCTAAAAAGTACAAACATTTTTTTGGCAAAGGAACTTGAAAATTTTAAGACGGCTGAAAATTCCAAACATGATTTTGAAGAAAAACAAAACTTGCTGAAAACCGCAACTATTTTGAACAAGCTTGAAAACGAGATTAAAAAATTCAAAAATTTTGAAAATTTTGAAACTGAAAAGCAAAAACATTTTGAATTTGAAATTTCCAAATCCCAAGCCAAAATTAAATTACTTAAAAATGAAAATTTGGTTTTGAAACAATATGATGCCGAAAGGAAGATCACTAATAATCGTTGTTCATATTTAATACAAGAAAACGATGATCTTAAATCCAAAATTCAACGATTAGAATCAACTTTGGATAAATTTTCTAATGGGGAAAAATTGTTGAATATGTTGTTGCAAAACCAATTTTCTATTGGAAATAAAAGTGGTCTTAGTTTTGGAAAAAATAATGTTTTTTAAAAATAGAACTCAAATAATTTTAAAAATCCCTCAAATTGCTTTGGAAAAGGTCATTTTGAAAAATTTGAGCTCTGAAAATCTCAATGGATTTTTAAATCATAAACGAAATGAAAACCCGTTTTGTAAAAATCCATCTAAACAATCTTGAGTCCCAAAAGGAAATAAATTGAATTCAAGAAAAACTAAACAAATTTGGATTCCTAAGGGTATAAAGGTAAATTCTAATGGATTGTTATACAAACATGTTTGGGTACCGAAAGATGTGAACAAAGTTTGGAGTGGTTTTACAAATTTTGTTAGACCACTCGATCTTCGAAATAGTTAGGTACCAAAGATGGCTGAGGAACAACTTTGCGAAAAAGAGTTTGAATTCAGTTGTTCCATATCATTATATCATGCAGCGTTCCTTGGCCATGTATGATGAGTTGGAGATCCGCAACGTCTACTGTAATTCAGGTATGATCTCCAGTCTCATTTTTCTATTTATATTTTTTATTCCTTCTTCTACCCCTTATGTTTTTTTTTTTGCTTTTTTGCTTTGTCACTATCACATATTTTTTCTTGAGCTTCTTAACTTCATGTTGAAAAATTCTTGATTTTCTGAAAATTTGCTTCATTTATATAAAACTCTCATGTTTTAATGATTTCCAGATCTTGAATTTGCAATTGTAAATATTTTGCAATTCCTATGAAGTTTAACTTTTATGAATTCCTATCAGTGCTGAAGCATTCTTATTATATCTTGAACACTGTTAGTTTGATTTCTAATTTTTTTTTGAATATCTTAAAAATTAATGAAATTTAACACATATCTGTTGTTTTGAGTTTCTTCTAATTCATTTTGGAAAGACATAAAAATTATACTCATTACAGCATACTACTATTTTTCAGTTGTGATAATTTCATTGGTTTTTGGATTGGCTTAATAGTTTTGAATTGAAATCTTTTTGCATAGATTTTTGTGCTACATCTTGAAATTCATTCTGAAATCGAGATCTTTTGCTTGGATATTTGATTTGTTTGAAATCATTTGAAATTTTTGAGCTCGTGAATCTCACAGGAATCTTGGGTTTGAAATTAATAATCGTATGTGATTGATTCGTTGAATCCAGAAATTTACACATCTATTCAAGTGATTTCAAATTAACTGTCTTTTTAATCTTAGATCATGAATCATCTCTTTGGCTTGATGCAAATCTTCTAGAAAAAAAATTCTTGTGTATTCAGTTTTGAAATTGAAAGTTTGCTGCTTTAATAGATGGTATTAAAGTGCTAGATTATTTTGCTTAGGCTTGGTGATTTATTCTGAAAATTCAGTGTAAATTTTTTTTTTCATTGACTTATGATCAATTCAGAACCTCAAGTGGTATCAGTTTAGAAGTGTTGAATTTTTTTTTTGATTGACCTGTTCCTCACTACAACACTCAGCCACACTTATACAGTCAATCACTCAGTTTATACACACATTGACACACTCAGTCACACACACTCATATATATATATATATTCACTCGCTATCACTCACTTGTCTTCAGTTTGTCAGCACAAAAGTCCTGTCATCTGCTTACCTGTCACAGAAACACACACTGTAAACTGGAACAAAACAAAAATAATTTTGAGCAAATATAAATTTATTTTAAATTTTTATTTACCTCAGAATTTTTTGGTGTGTTTCTCATCATATTTCATGACTTGGTCTAATATGCATATACATCCATCTATGTCTAGATACCTTGTGATATTCACAGTGATTCACTGTAATACCACAAGGTAAAAAATATATCTAGTGCTTACATTTATATATATTCTGCACATACATGTATACACATATATGTGTATGTATATGCACATATTTTTGTGTAGGGGCAATACGAACAAATAACAGTGAACAGGCATAAGCCAAGAAATTCAGTGCAGACACAAATACATACATTTATACACATCTGTGCATATATATATATATATATATATATATAGATGTGTGTGTGTGCGTGTGTGCGTACAAAGAAGCTACAATAGTGTACAAGACATAAGAAGGAGTGCACAAATGGATCATAGGCCAAGCAACACTATACATGGTTCATCAGTCAAGATCAAGTTCACATAGCTCAGGTGAACAAGTCAAGATGCAACTGCATGGTCGAGTTCATATAAACGAAGCACTGCAGCATAGTGACAATGGTCAGAGCTCTCAAATGTTTGATGCATGGGAGAATACAATTGCATAGACAAAACAAGTCAACGAGCAGCATGCACACAAAAGCATCAATATGTATATACATACACATTTGTGTATATACACACACACACACACACACACACACACACACACATATATATATATATATATATATATATATATATATATTTGTGTATCAAGTCAATATACAGACATGACATGGCATGACTGGAAACACTGCATGGCTTCAACCAATCAATTCAGTTTAGCATGGATGTGCATAGCCATATGTGCAGCAATACAAGACTGAAAGAAACAAATTCAAACATGGAAAGAAAAATTTCAGTGTACACAACTACGCAACTGGCATACACAAGAATACATGTGCAGCAGTACAAAAGAGGTTAAATGATTTAAAGCATTCCAGAAATTTGCAAGATATACTCTTGCAATATTCTCACTAAAGTACAAAAACGATTCAAAGCCATTAAACATTAAATCTTCCAAATCACACAATATATACATATATACATATATGGAAGCAAAGAATGAATAAAACCACTGGCCAACATAAATGCAACATGTACAACATGCATAGAGAAATGGTCCAAAACAATTTAGCCAACATGCAAAATGTATTTAAGTGAATAATCAATTCGAATGTGCATGAATGAGAGGTGAAACCAAGTCAGAGTGACAATGATGCACCAACAACTCAAGTACAAGACACAAAGTGGGCAGACTCACACATACATGGTTGTATGGTGCATATACATGAATATGGTCCAGGCAGTAGTGTGCATGTATAGATGCACAAGCAACAAAGCAGCCGGTGGTGTATACTGTGTGCAACAAACACAAGAACACAAGAATCGACATAACAACAAATGTTAAATAAAAAAAGATTTATGGAAACTGGATATATAACTGCTACAAGTAACAATCAGCATGGAAGAAGTATGGAAAGAATAATTATGCAATCTTGGCAAATTTAATTTTAGCCATAAAATATCTCCTGATCTCGAATGAACAAATGTGGCATGCAATTTTATTTATTTCCAGTTTTTCGAATGTGTAAACATAACAAGAGATTTTATCTGTTTCTAGAAATGCACATTTTTTTGGAAAATAATTCATCTGAATATTTCCAAGAATGAACAGAGGATCCACGGCATTAGAATCTTTCCAGAAATACACAAGTACGTAATAAGGGCCGTAGAAACAATCTTAGGCACAATAATCAATTCAAACACTCTAGGAATTCAAAGAATGATTCACAGTTTTAAATCATTCCATGAATTCACGAGCGCAAATTTTTTGGGTAAGAACGATTAACAAATCTCTCCTGGGAATCAACGAGCAAACATTTTTTGGTAAGAAAACAAATTGTTTCTTCTCAAGATTTTAATCAAGTTTCTAGAAAATCTGGAGAGATTTTAGTGGCAGGACCATTTCATTCCAAAATTCGCAATGCTGGAAAATCACGCAACAGTCATCAGAGCCAAGAAAAAAAAGAGAAAGTCACGACAATAAATCATGCAAGATCAATCAATCAACCAAGCCGTTTCAAGAAAGCAGAGAATGGATTTTTAGGGTTTGTATACCCTATTTATACATCGTGTTCATCATAGGCATAATGCCATCGAAAACAACAAGCAACAATACAAGAGCTCAAAGAAAAATCAAGACCACAAATTACTCACGTTTTCGATCGCAAGCTCTGAATCATCAACCAAGAACAACGACACTCGAAGATCATTAGAGAACGATTTTTCCAGCAATTCGAAGTTGAGATTTGGGGGAAAACAAGGCCCTAATTTTATTTGGGCCAGCCGACTTTTCAAGGGATAAAAGAAATAAGGGCTGGCCATTTTATTTTATAAAGTGGAGGGCTTTGTTTGTTTTTTATATTTTATATTGTATTTTCCATTTGTAGTCGTCCATCGGGTTTTCTAGTTTGCCTATAAAACTAGGGATTCACTAGCTAGAAGATTTATAGCTAGGTTTTATGAGTTACGGGTTTGTAATTCGAGGAAAATATGATCTTGTGTATAAAGATCAGTCCAAGGTTTTGAGCGTAGGATTATAGCAGGAGTAGAGTTTACGAGTTTATAGAGTTTTGTAAACGAAATATGTTTTAATATCTTGTAGAAATCTCGGGGATGCAGCAGTAGGCAGGGTTTGCCAAAGCTAGGTAAA
Organism: Allium sativum; assembly: GCA_030737875.1. Lineage (NCBI taxonomy): Eukaryota > Viridiplantae > Streptophyta > Magnoliopsida > Asparagales > Amaryllidaceae > Allium > Allium sativum. Next base: position 11,585 of record JASFAX010002361.1, on the reverse strand, counting down.
ATCTGTGTTATTTATTTTCTTTGTTGCAATCTGTGCTGTGATATTTTTAATATCTCTGAAAAATCCAATATACCCTATTCACCCCCTCTAGGGTTAATCTAGATCCAACAACCACTTGTCATTACACTCAAACAGAGATTCGTCCTTCGTCTATCAATAATTACTTTGTAATTAACCCTTTCACCATTACTGCAGATTCTTTACCTTCTTTTTCGTAAAATTTTTCTTTATAAATCTTGGTTTGTAGCTGAGTTTTTAATGTATTAGTTACCTTACCTTTCTTTTTCCTTGCTTTCTTGCATCCAAATACCTTTGTTAGACTTACAGCTTCTTTAAAATCCACTGGGTGTAAATCTACTACGTCAAAGCATATTTCTTCTTTGAGGCCATCAATGAATTTTTCCAGAAGAAATTGGCCAGGCAAGGCATTACATAAGCCTTGTAATTCCTCGAACTTGGTAAAATAAGCACGTACTATGGTGGTTTGTTTAATATTTGAAATAGCACTGTAAGGTCTTTAGAGGTCTTTAGTGGAAAATCTGACAATCATTTTTTAATTTTTTTTGAAGATGACCCGTTTCTCATAATTCCTCACTTTCTTTGTAAGCCAGCCAAATCACAAATGTGCTTCCCCTTTGGGATGAATGAACATGTTGGAACCCATTCATTTTCGAGTGTATTGTGATATTGAAAGAGTTGTTCTACACTATTAATCCATTCGATCTTATTGCCTTCTTCGTTGTATGTAGAGAAATCTAATTTGATAATGATGTTTTGCAGAAGTTTTGGTGTATGAGGGTTGTTGATAGATAGTTGACTGGGTGAAGTCGATAGTATGCCTACAGTATTTCTTGAATTCCTCTGGGTTGGGGGTACATATGGGTTTTAATTTTGGTTCTTGAGTTCCATCATTTCACGTACCAGTCCTTGAATTGCTTCATTAATTTTTTCCATCTTGCTATTGATTTCTTGTTGAGTTTGGCAATTTTCTTGTAATCCTCTAATGTGCAGAGTGGTCTTCACATTGATTTGATCTTACCTAGTTTCATTGGTAGCCTGCACCGTCTATTCATCTGGGTTTTCTTCATCCGATACGTCTTGATGTTCATCATATTGTAACGGCTCCGACACCAATTTGTTAGGATCTTGTTTCTTCACCATGGATCTCGCGAGCATTCATAAATGAAAAGGGTTATAGTAGGAGAGAAATAACACATAGTAGCCAATTGAAGCAAAGAATGATAAGGGAAGATAAGTTGAAACAGTAAGACAGAAGTTCACAGGTAAGAAGAGAGGTAGAATTTAGAGAAGAAAGTGTAAGTATGACTTTAAGAGAAAGAAGATAGACACAAGAAATGAGGAGAAAGGGATAGAGCTTTATTTATAATTCAACATAACATGGCATAAGGTCATTAGGACCTATTTATACAGTTCAACATTACCCAGTCAGTTGGGCCTTGGCTGAAATAACATTATAAAAAAAAAATACAAGTCGAACTTCTATAATAGGATAATTCTGCTCCTTCCCGAGTGCGAATGTGCACACATGTACACATGCACATCACCATTGATCATTACTAGAACCAACCAGGGTTGTTGGTGGTTCCCCTTTGTCAAGCGTCACTGATTCCACGTGATCACTGGTCAAGACAATCCCTGGGTCAACAAAAACATTGGTGCTTGTATCTTCTGCCAACATGTTCAATGAATTGCCTCTTCCAATATTAATTTGTTGGATGCTTGCAGAATTAACCCCAGTTTTAATAATACTCCCATCCTAATCCTAACCCTAGCCTCGTCCGATTTGCTCCCTTTTCCTCCTGCTGCTCCAATTCATCTTCCATCTGCCAAATCTGCCTTTTAAAGCCCACCTTCTCTAGTACATTACGCGGTAGCCGCCAAAGCTTGCTTTTGTATTTCTCTATTACATGACTTTTTCCTCTCGCGACCTGCCGCGCTGAATGCCTCATCTGCGGGAACACCAGTTTTCTTTTATCTAACCAAAAGGATGACCTTCTGATTTGGATCTCTTTCGTGATGAGTGATGAAGAGTTGAAGAGAAGGATGCTTTTCCATTCAGTAATCACAAATGTATAAAATTACAAGATACATGTAGTCTTACGTACTGCTGCAATTATGGAGTAATATCATTAATGATATTTATACTATTTCCTTATATTATGGCATACCATTTATACGTACTGCTACAGTTATGGAATAATATCATTAATGATATTTATATTATTCCCTCATATTATGGCATACCATTTATACGTACTGCTACAGTTATGGAATAAATTTATTAATGATATTTATACTATTTCCTCATATTATGGCATATCATATGCAGAGATTGACTTAGAATATGTCAATCCTTATCATGTCCCCTCAAAATGGACGGCCAAGATGAAAGACCGATTTTTCTAACCAATGTTGTGAAGGAGGTACGTGGTAGTGGTTTGGTGAGGGCATCCACAAGCTGGTCATTAGTGGAGATGTAAGAGACCCTCAAATTTCCACTTTGCATATTCTCTCTGACAAAATGGTAATCCAATCCCTGATGCTTCATTTTAGAATGAAAAACTGGATTAACACTCACATATGTAGCTCCAACATTATCACAATAAATGACTGGTGCGAGAGTGAGGTTATGACCAAGCTCCTTGAATAAATTTCCTACCCAAATAATTTCAAAATTAGCATTTTCCACTGCCATGTACTCGACCTCGGTAGATGATCTAGCTCTTCTACGCTGCTTCTTTAACGTCCAAGAGATAGGATTCTTGCCCAAATAGACTATATATGTTGTTGTAGAAATGTAATCGTCTTTGTCACGAGCCCAATCCGCATCAGAGTAAGCATGGAGAGTGAGAGGTGAATCTTTGTGTACAATTAAACCTATATTAGATGTATTGCTTAGATACCGAAGAAGACGATATAGAGATTGCATGTGTTCCTCAGTTGGACGCTGCATGTATTGATCTAACTTGTTCATTGTGAATGCCACACCAGGCCTTGTAAGGCTTAAATATTGTAAACTACCTATCAGAGTACAATTCTCAGTAGGGTCGTTGAGAAGATTTCCATGTATAGTAACGGAGGATGAGTTGCTAATGGTGTTGCAACTGGTTTTGCATCGTCCATATTAGCTTTTCATAAAATATCAGCAATATACCTCTTTTGACTCAAGAAAATACCTTTTGGATGAGGCACTACTTCCACTCCCAGGAAGTAAGACAATTCTCTAAGGTCTTTGAGTGAGAAACAAGCTGCTAATTTTTTTAATAAAAGCTTCCAGAGAATGAGTTGCATTACTTGTAACAATAATATCATCCACATAAACCAACAGATAAATGATGTCACCATTTTGGTGCAATGTGAACAAGGATGAATCAGAGACCGTATTCTTGAAGTCCAACTCAATTAAATATTGGCGTAATTCTTTATACCAAGCTCTTGGAGCTAGTATTAACCCATACAGTGCCTTGTCTAATTTACATATATATATGTTAGATGTATATGATCTGTGTAGCCAAGAGGTTGTATAATGTATACATCATCAGTGAGTGTGCCCTATAGAAATGCATTGTTTATGTCAAGTTGGCGTAATGACCAATCTTGACCAACCGCAAGTGAGAGAACAAGCCGAGTCGTGACGGGTTTAACTACGAGGCTAAAAGACTCACCGTAGTCGATGTCAGCTCTCTAATTAAAACCTCTTGCAACATAGCGAGCCTTGTACTGATTAATATTACCGTCCTTGTTCTTTTTAATTCAAAAAATCCATTTGCATCCCACTACATTTTGTGACATAGATGATGGTACAAGATCCCAAGTTCTGTTTTTCACTAATGCATTAATCTCTTCATCCATAGCTTTACGCCAAACGGGGCTTTTAAATGCTTGGGTAATATTTTTTGGGATCCCCATTTCATGGACCTCCGCATTTAGATTCAGTTTACTGATTTGTTTCCTAGTGCCATATTGTAGTTTCGTGGTCATTTGAGGAGAATGTACAAGATTGTTGGGTGTTGAATTTGTAAATGTGGATATATTAAGGTTTGACTGAGATGAAGTAGATGAAAGCTCAGCAGTGGTATTATGAGATTGAGATGAGTTGTTGCGGATATAGAAGATGAAAGGGGTGAAGTGGGGAATAAGGTAGGAGGTGTGCTGGAAGGTGGGTTTATTTGCAATGAATGAGAAGAGGAAGATTGAGCATTTGGTAATATAGATAATGTGAGAGGTGACCATTGTTCCACTAGGTCAGACAAGGAGGTTGTTGAATTATTAAGTTCAAAAAAAAAAGAAAAATGTTCTCTTTGAAGTGAACATGACGAGAAAAATAGACACGATTATTGTTTAATTTGAGACAATAATATGCATTTTGAGTAGGTGAATAACCAACAAAAATACATGGTTGAGATTTGAGTTCAAGTTTGTGAGAGTTGTAGGGTTTAAGCCATGGGTAGCAAAGACACCCAAAACTTCGAAGCTTGGAATAATTAAGATGTTGACCGAATAATTTAAAGTAGGGTGATACATTGTTTAAAGTTGGCGTGAAAAGTCGATTAATCAAGTAAACAACTATTGAGCAAGCATTTGTCCAATATTCAAGGGCCATTTTAGCATGATTTAAGAGTGATAGAAATATCTCAACAATGTCTCGATGTCGTCGCTCCGAATAGCAATTGTGTTGAGGGGTGGAGTTGTGAGATGCGAAATTCCATCGATGAACAACTAGTTACGTAGGCTTTCATACTCATTACCATTGTCCGAGTAGAGAGTTTTGAGAGGTAGTTGAAAGTACTTTTCAATTAGAGCTTTTAGCAAATGAATACATGTTTTGCATCTGATTTTCGTTTCAAATTATAAAACCAAATGTATTTAGAAAAATGATCAACGAAAATAAGATAATATTTAAAGCCATCACGAGAGTAAATTGGTGATGTCCAAAGATCAGAATAAACATACTCAAGTGTGGCAGTAGACACAATAGAGGAAGTAGAAAAAAGAAGTTTATGAATTTTATTGCAAGCACATGAATTACAATCTAAAGTGGAGATACTAGGAACATGAAGTTTATTTTTAGAAATAATTTGCCAAAAAACATTACGAGACGAATGCCCTAAACGATGATGTCAATCAAGTGAACTAGTTGTGCTTGCGTAGACTGTAGGGGTTGTGGAATTGAGCTAATAAATGTCTACTGCAACCAGCCCCTGGAAAAGAGATTCCCCCGTTTTGAGATCCTTCATATGAAAAAAGGTGGAAGAAAAGACAATTGAGATATTGTTATCATGACAAAATTGAGAAATAGAAATTATATTTTTAGTTGCAGGAGCAACTAAGACACTATTTAGTTTGAGTGATGATAAAAAACAAGAACCGGCGTGAGTGATTTTAAGACATTTGCCATCACCGATGATCAACTCTTCGGTTTCATCATAAGGAGCATGGAGGGATAGATTGTTCAGAACTGTCGTGACGTGGTGGGAAGCACCACTGTCGAGAAGCCATGTTGAAGAGGATGAAGAGGCAAAGGGATTTGCGATGTTTGCTTGAGGTTTTGATGTGAATCGGTTTGACAGAGGTTGGGAATTTGAAGAATGAGGAATGACATTAGGAAACTTTTGCTTAAATAAAAGACAATGAGCAATCACATGTCCTTGTTCTCGGCACCATTGACATTTGCCTAGAAAAGTGCAGGGCTTTGTGGAAACCCTTCCATCAAGAATCTGATAGGACGAAGTTTGGTTAATGAGAGTCATTGAAGAAGAGGAAGTTGAACTGTTTTGGATCAGAGCTCTGATACCACGATGAAGAGTTGAAAAGAATGATGTTTTTCCATTCAGCAATCACAAATATATAAAAGTTACAAGATACATGCAGTCATACGTACTGCTACAATTATGGAATAATATCATTAATGATATTTATACTATTTCCTCATATTATGTCATACCATTTATACGTACTGCTACAGTTATGGAATAATATTATTAATGATATTTATATTATTCCCTCATATTATGTCATAAACTCATACCATTTATACGTACTGCTACAGTTATGGAATAATATCATTAATAATATTTATACTATTTCCTCATATTATGGCATACCATATGCAGGGATTGACTTATAATATGTCAACCCTTATCCATGTGCAGGGCATATGGATTGACTTAGAATATGTCAATCCTTAACAATGAGATGGTAAGTTACTTGCTATCTGGTTTTCTGTGTTTGGGGTGTTTCAGGTCAGCTTTAGTTGGTTAAGGCAGAGTCTGTTTTGTGCGTGGGTTTGGTCATTTGCTGGTGCTTGGGGTGGTTTCGACTTGTACTGTGAGTTGGAGTTTGGTGTGTGTTTCCCTTGGTTACTCTGTATTTTGGAGCTATGGGTTTTGCAGCAGTGAATCTTTCTTTGTCGGTTCTGTGTTGGTTTGTTTGGGTTTGGGGTAGGCAATTGTCTGTGTGAGTTGGTGCTCTGTCGGAGTGCAATGTCAGATTGGAAGGTGAAATGGTCTTCGAGCTGGTTGCAGGTGACACTGCTGCTGCTTAGCTAAGGATTGTATTCAGCTTATTTTAATGATTTTGAGTTTGGATAGCTTAGTTGCTGCCTGTTTTAAGTGAATTTTCCCCTTAGTAGTGTAGCTAGGAACTGGACTGCTCTGCAGTCTCTTGGGGACATCCTGTGGTGTAATCTTTTTTTAGACATTATGCTTTCAGTGTACTGGTATTGATATCTCCCTGCATGGAGATTTATTCAGTCATTTGTAATTAGCTTTGTCTAGGAAGATGCCTGTAGCAGGTAGGTGATGTGTCTACCTCTTGTACTTTTATGTAATCATTATTTATTTTAATGAGAACAGTGTTACAGATCACTATAAAAACCGGTTGGTCCAAAAAACAAAGCACTCACTCCATATAATGAAAACCACATCTAACTATTTTTCTACACTTATTTGATCTATTAAATTCCTTTGTTGCGGAATAATGACCTTTAGCAATCTCATTATCCTACATTGAATGATTTTCATGGAAAAGTCAAAGTTCCTACCGTTCGATGATTCGTACTTAGTGCAACTTTTGGACTTTTGTTCTAACGAGTGTCATGCTTTCTTTGTAGTTTGCTAGATCAAGGATTCCTTGAAGAAAAATACAATTTCTATTGCTTATTGCAAATAGAACAAAACCTGATGATCCTTTTTTTAATTCCCTTTTAGCACCTTGTTTTGATTTGGAGGGAAAAAGTCTCTTCGGGAAAAATGAGTCAGTGGTTTTCCGTAGATTATGTGATCCAAAAAGATATTCATCCTGTTATATCAAAAATCATAATTTCTTCAATGTTATAGAAAAGAGATAATCGATATGGGTCGGTAACGTCAGTGTTCATATTGAAAAGGATTATTGAAAAGGAAAAATCGAACATCCAATTTTGATCAGACAAGGTCTAATACTACTTACTGAAAAATGACAGTGTTTACATAAAGCCTGAAAGTTTCTCTTATTGATAGTTTTTGTGGTTGACTTAAATATGTCAAGAAACATGACATATTTATACATGACGCATCTTTTATTTTTTAAGAAATTGGATACTTATACATGTACAGGTTTAGTAGTATATACCATACTACTATGACAGCGGGGTTCTACTGAATCGAACTCATTATCTTGCATTCTACCATGATGCCTTAACCAGTTAAAACAATAATGCTTATCTGCTATTTTTTATTTTTGACATTACATTCAACAAACATGATTACCAACTAAAACTGTTATGAAAGAAAATAACTCAGCATAAAAGAGCCACTCTTCTTATTACTATTTTTTAAAATAGACATATACATTTGAAACAGTTTTCAATAATTGGCACTAAGTAATGAGTAGGGACCAGGAATAGCAAGTTAACTTGAAAAAAAAAAATGAAATGTACATAGAATTATCATAATAGGGGCTTGGCTAACTTTTTTACTGTTGATAACACATCTATTAAAAGGAACATAAGCTCCAAATTCATCACAGAATAGATTCTGACTCAGCAAACCAAGTTCAAAGTTTAACCAAAAAAGTTGGATATGAATATTACACTATCTTCAGCTATACGCCAGAATCAGATTCTTTGCCCTAGGAAACAGCATTCAATGTCGTCTGTATCTCCTCTAGAGTTCTACCTTTTGTTTCAGGTATCATAATTTCCACAAAAAGCACAGAAAGACCGCATATGCATGTATATATCAAAAATGTACCTGCAAAATGGCATAATAAAATAAAAATAACTTACCTTAAAATTACAGTCAGTGTTTTTTTTTTTTTTTTTTTTTTTTTTTTTTTTTTTTTTTTTTAAGAAAAAAGAAGAAAAGGAAAATATGGGTATCGGTATCATCACCAGACGAGCTCCATGAGATGAGAAAATTGAATGTGTAAGAAACAACCCATGAACCGAACCAGTTCATTAATGTAACCAGGCTTCCTGCTGAACCTTTCATGTTTATTGGAAATATCTGAACCAAGTAAACTTAATTTTGTTATGGTTATTATAACTTTGAATTCAACATTATTATGACACAGTTGAACTTATGTAGAGATAAATGGACTTACCTCAGACATTATAACCCATGGAATAGCTCCCATACCTAGTGAAAATGAACCCGTGAATACCTAACATATCGTAGCAGAATTTATAAAGGCTTGAAATTAAGCTTAATGATTTCAAATTTCAAATTTTCAATACATTGATTATTTTCATACCAAAAGTCCTGCTAAAGCGATCGTTGATCGGAGCTGCACTTGGGTTGAAATGTCTAATATGAAAGATACAGCTATCAATAAACAGCCCAAGCATGTTCCTGATGAAGAAACCTGATTGTTGTTGCAAATTACTGTAAGATCAAGTGATTCAAGAACGTGCTAATAATAAAATGTTGAAAGTTGTGTCTACATACTAAAAGTAGTGGTCTTCTTCCAGACTTATCCATCAAAAAAGCACCTAACGCTGTCATCGGAAACTGAACAATAGCCATTAAAATCGTCCCTAGAGTTCCTGATTTGAAGCCTGATTTACATACATAATAATAACATGTCAGTTTAATTCTGGGCCTATAGCGGCAAATTGATGTGTTACTTGTACCACATCAAAATTGCTATCTACCTGCGGAGATAAATATTTCACTAGCATAAAAAACAATCCCATTAACACCGCCAAATTGCTGGAAAGCCATCAGACCTACTCCAACCTGACAATTTCTTCGAAATAGTAATATTCATGAAGAGGTGCTTTATGTCAACACATGCAACCAGATGAGCGATTTTGTTGTACTGTAACAAAGAATCTTGTTTTGTAGTGTAATTTGAATGTGTGGGAATGCTTACAGTGAGAACACGATGGTAGCGCCTTTGAAACAAATCCAAAATTTTACCTTGAGGTAGACTCTCAAGTGTTTTTGTGAATTCCTAATGGAAAAAGAAAAGTATATATGTTCTGAATAGCAAGTGTTGAATGTAACATTAAATTTAATTTGATGTGAAATTCGATACTGAATTTATTACTTTAATCTCCTCACACTCTGCAGCAATATTTGAATCTTTTCCCCGTAGCTTCTGCAATGCTGCTGCAAACTCCTCGTTGTGGCCTGTCTTTGCCTGTATACAATATATATATATATATATATATATATATATATATATATATATATATTGCAAATTATTCTTTCTTGATATTTCAATCTTATATTCTCTTGCTTAGTAGGCAGTATATGCTTTTCATTGAGATTAAAGACTACAGAGTACTTGGTACTAACCCATGTCATTATATATGTGTCTCCAAAAGTTAAAAGTAAAAGAAGTTAGAATAATTGCTTATTTTATTGCTTATTTCTTTCATGATTTATATTTGAAATAACATATGATAGGAAATTCGTTTCATTTTATAACTTACCAACCACCTTGGAGATTCTGGGATGAAAAGAAGGCCAACAAGTTGTATTATACATGGAGCAGCTCCTATGAATGATGGTAACAAGGTTTAACTTGCAACGTGCACAAATACCATGTACATAGATAATATATTTAAGAGCTAGATGCATATACCAATAAGTGCGAGGGTATGCCACTCAATGGATGTACCCACCACCCATGCAAAAGATACCCCACCGCATATCATCAACTACACATGCATTATAGCATTGTCATTTTAGGGGTGACAAATAGAGAAAAGGGAAATAAATCACAGTTAAAAAGCCATAAGCTCTTTTAGAAACCTGATTCACGGTTGTAAAACTTCCCCTGAGATTCTTTGTTGTTATTTCAGCTATGTATATAGGCACCTGTTAATGCAAAACACATTATAACATGGCTATTGTACGTAACTTACATTAGTATTATATACAAAATTTAATACTTCTATTTGTACTAACCACATAGGAGAGAAGTCCAATGCCACCAGTTAAAAGCCTCCCAAGGTCAAGCCACCAAGAATCCTTAACGCAATCCATACATAGTAAAGTAATTTTAAAAAAACATATAGGAAAGAAATAACTTGGATAAATCTCAATTGAACAGTAAGTATATACGAAAATTGAAAATATGATGGGAGCAGAGACCTTTCCGAAGATTATAGCAACCCAACCTATGATGCAGATAACATCTGAAAATGCCATTGCCTGCACTCACATATTAACAAACTTCCATATGAACAATAAAACATAAGCAGTGCGGTTAAATTGACAGTAAATAATGAAATAGCCAATCATACTATGTAAATAAATATCAGAAGAAGAGAAATGCTTACATATTTTCTTCCAACTACATCAGCAATGCGGCCACTCGTAATAGCACCAACCATTGCCCCAATAGTCAGTAGTGAGCCGAAAAGCGAGTACTGTGTAGTAAAAGATCTAAGACTGTGTATTTATGAATCAATATGATAATAAGGAAATGCAATTTTTTGTTTTCTCAGTAAAAATTTCAAATACAGATCAGAAATTTCAATATCATATCATTTTTATCAAGTAATAAATTGTTATATCATACAAATTTGTATGAAAAGTGGACGATTTTACCTCGGATAAAGAAAGATCAAGATCATGCATGATTCTATACTGGCTGGGTGAACAAAATCCTACCTTAAATATGAGATGATGTAAAGAATTACAAATCATAATTATATCCTAAACACTTCATAGATGAATAAGTATATATAAAAATCCAGCAGTTTGATATATTACTGGGCCGGGATCATTATTTAGGCGACTAAGTTTCAAATTTTTGGTTTATTGAATATATGTGCCTATTGAAAAGTAAAATTTAAACTCTTGTGTATTCATTTAGCTTGTCTTTTCCTCCCAAAATGCAGCTTGTACTTAAGTTCATCAGAACCATGTCAAATCTATCAATATTGTCATTGTATATGTTAGGACAGGAATTTTTTCATTTTTCATAGTATATGTGAGGGCAGGAATAAGTTTAATAACAAGTCTATTAATGAATATGGCATATCCCCAGCAGGATATGTCAGAAAAATTCATTTGAAAATCTATTTCCAAAATCGAACACTTCTATCTAATGTTCTACAAAAGAAAAAT
>JASFAX010000245.1:72500-75778 GCA_030737875.1 Allium sativum | reverse complement strand
TAACTGGCTTGTGGCAGCCAAGCGTTCATAGCGACGTTGCTTTTTGATCCTTCGATGTCGGCTCTTCCTATCATTGTGAAGCAGAATTCACCAAGTGTTGGATTGTTCACCCACCAATAGGGAACGTGAGCTGGGTTAGACCGTCGTGAGACAGGTTAGTTTTACCCTACTGATGATTGCGTTGCGATAGTAATTCAACCTAGTACGAGAGGAACCGTTGATTCACACATTTGGTCATCGCGCTTGGTCGAAAAACCAGTGGCGCGAAGCTACCGTGTGTCGGATTATGACTGAACGCCTCTAAGTCAGAATCCAGGCTAGAGAAGCGGCGCTTAATCTCAATGACCTTGTCCCGACCCACAGTAGGTGTGCGAAAGCATACCCATGGGCACATGCCGAAGGACTCGGCCCGCTCGACGTATTCGTCGTAGGGTCTTCCTTAGATTGAAATTCCGTAAGGTCCATTGATTGAATCCTTTGCAGACGACTTAAATACACGATGGGGCATTGTAAGTGGTAGAGTGGCCTTGCTGCCACGATCCACTGAGATCCAGCCCTTAGTCGCATAGATTACCCCCTCCCTCCCAACCCACCATAAGGTGAGAAAAAAACACGAGGTTGAACACTTGAGGGTTGCCGTTTATTTAGTAAAAAGGGGCCGCTATCACCTCGTGAAACGCGGGTTCGACCGCAAGTCCCATCATACTCTGGTACTTAAGATTAAATTATAGGCTGCCGAACTTGCGCTCCGAAGGCGATGATGGAAATAACTGCGTCTATGATGTAAATAAAATACAACCAAGGATTTGTGTACCAGCATACCTCGGCCCGAGCACACAAGATTCACGCTGGAACTTGGAACGTGAGACGTAATGAAATTTCCACTATAGCCGAGGTGCTTCGCACTAAGACGGCCACTTCGACGAAGGTTCGAAAAGTTCCCATACTCAGTTTGGGGAAGTTAGAAAGAAGAACGGCTTTTCAGTAGGTGGAACGTGATCCGTTCAAAGACCGCAAGTTTTGTCGGAATCTTTTCGGTTGAACATGATCCGCGTCTAAACACTAAGTGCCAAATTCCTTGGTGAGTAGCCACAGACAGAAAAATGGGACAATGAGTAATCCAATAGGTACATCGATCGACCGACCACCGAAATATAATTCCGTGGACTTATAAGAAAAGCCCATTGTGCCTGGATTTTATATTGGAAGAGCGGACCAGGCGAAAAGCAAGCTGTAACGTGCGCTGACACTGAAATCTAAGCCTATGGAATTTCAAACATTTACCCGTGAAATTTACGAAACCTCCGCGCCGAAGGCTCAAACGCGATCGGTTGACCCGCTTTCTGGTAAAGAAGGTGTTCGAGTTAATGGTGTTCACGTGTCCGCGCCGGGCTTGGCACGTCTTGGATTTGGCAAATTACCAGATTTACCGAAGTACAAGATTTGGCAAAGTACCAGGTTTGGCACTCAAAAAAGGCTTGAAAACACGGTGAAACATTGGATTTTCACGTGTGCTCATCGGGCTTGGCACGACTTGGATTTGGCTGAATTACCAGATTTAGCACTTGACAAAGTACCAGGTTTGCCAAAGTACGAGGCTGAAAAACACGGTGAAACATTGGATTTCGACGTGTGCGCATCGGGCTTGGCACGCCTTGGATTTGTCAGAGTACCAGATTTGGCACTCAAAAAATAGTGAAAAACACAGTGAAACATTGGATTTTCACGTGTGCGCATCGGGCTCGGCACGGCTTCGTTTTGGCAAAGTACCAGGTTTGGCAAAGTACCAGATTCGGCACTTTGCAAAGTACCATATTTGGCACTCAAAAAAGGCTTAAAAACATGGTGAAACATTGAATTTTTACGTGTGCTCATCGGGCTTGGCACGCCTTGGATTTGGCAAAGTACCAGGTTTGGCACTTGGCAAAGTACCAGGCTGAAAAACACGGTGAAACATCGAATTTTTACGTGTGCTCATCGGCTCGGCACGCCTTGGATTTGGCAAAGTACCAAATTTGCCAAAGTACCAGATTTGGCACTCAAAAAATAGAGAAAAACACGGTGAAACATTGGATTTTCACGTGTGCTAATCGGGCTCGGCACGGCTTGGTTTTGGCAAAGTACCAGGTTTGGCAAAGTACCAGATTCGACACTTTGCAAAGTACCAGATTTGGCACTCAAAAAAGGCTTAAAAACATGGTGAAACATTGAATTTTTACGTGTGCTCATCGGGCTTGGCACGCCTTGGATTTGGCAAAGTACCAGATTTGGCACTTGGCAAAGTACCAGGTTTGCCAAAGTACCAGGCTGAAAAACACGGTGAAACATCGAATTTTCGCGTGTGCTAATCGGGCTCGGCACGCCTTGGATTTGGCAAAGTACCAAATTTCCAAAGTACCAGATTTTGGCACTCAAAAAAGACTGAAAAACATGGTAAAACATTGGATTTTCACGTGTGCGCATCGGGCTCGGCACGGCTTGGTTTTGGCAAAGTACCGGGTTTGGCAAAGTACCAGATTTGGCACTTTGCAAAGTACCAGATTTGGCACTCAAAAAGGGCTTAAAAACACGGTGAAACATTGAATTTTCACGTGTGCTAATCGGGCTCCGCTCGCCTTGGATTTGGCAAAGTACCAGATTTGGCACTTGGCAAAGTACCAGGTTTGCCAAAGTACCAGGCTGAAAAACACGGTGAAACATTGAATTTTCACGTGTGCTAATCGGGCTCCGCACGATTTGGCACTTGGCAAAGTACCAGATTTGGCACTTGGCAAAGTACCAGGTTTGCCAAAGTACCAGGCTAAAAAACACGGTGAAACATCGAATTTTCACGTGTGCGCATCGGGCTTGGCACGCCTTGGATTTGGCAAAGTACCAGATTTGCCAAAGTACCAGATTTGCCAAAGTACCAGATTTTGGCACTCAAAAAGGGCTTAAAAACACGGTGAAACATTGGATTTTCACGTGTGCTAATCGGGCTCCGCACGCCTTGGATTTGGCAAAGTACCAGATTTGGCACTTGGCAAAGTACCAGGTTTGCCAAAGTACCAAGCTGAAAAACACGGTGAAACATTGAATTTTCACGTGTGCTAATCGGGCTTGGCACGCCTTGGATTTGGCAAAGTACCAGATTTGCCATTTGGCAAAGTACCAGGTTTGCCAAAGTACCAGGCTAAAAAACACGGTGAAACATCGAATTTTCGCGTGTGCTAATCGGGCTCCGCACGCCTTGGATTTGGCAAAGTACCACATTTGCCAAAGTACCAGATTTGGCACTC
>JASFAX010000245.1:50000-52500 GCA_030737875.1 Allium sativum | reverse complement strand
GTGAAACATTGGATTTTCACGTGTGCTCATCGGGCTTGGCACGACTTGGATTTGGCGAATTACCAGATTTAGCACTTGACAAAGTACCAGGTTTGCCAAAGTACGAGGCTGAAAAACACGGTGAAACATTGGATTTCGACGTGTGCGCATCGGGCTTGGCACGCCTTGGATTTGTCAGAGTACCAGATTTGGCACTCAAAAAATAGTGAAAAACACAGTGAAACATTGGATTTTCACGTGTGCGCATCGGGCTCGGCACGGCTTCGTTTTGGCAAAGTACCAGGTTTGGCAAAGTACCAGATTCGGCACTTTGCAAAGTACCAGATTTGGCACTCAAAAAAGGCTTAAAAACATGGTGAAACATTGAATTTTTACGTGTGCTCATCGGGCTTGGCACGCCTTGGATTTGGCAAAGTACCAGGTTTGGCACTTGGCAAAGTACCAGGCTGAAAAACACGGTGAAACATCGAATTTTTACGTGTGCTCATCGGGCTCGGCACGCCTTGGATTTGGCAAAGTACCAAATTTGCCAAAGTACCAGATTTGGCACTCAAAAAATAGAGAAAAACACGGTGAAACATTGGATTTTCACGTGTGCTAATCGGGCTCGGCACGGCTTGGTTTTGGCAAAGTACCAGGTTTGGCAAAGTACCAGATTCGACACTTTGCAAAGTACCAGATTTGGCACTCAAAAAAGGCTTAAAAACATGGTGAAACATTGAATTTTTACGTGTGCTCATCGGGCTTGGCACGCCTTGGATTTGGCAAAGTACCAGATTTGGCACTTGGCAAAGTACCAGGTTTGCCAAAGTACCAGGCTGAAAAACACGGTGAAACATCGAATTTTCGCGTGTGCTAATCGGGCTCGGCACGCCTTGGATTTGGCAAAGTACCAAATTTCCAAAGTACCAGATTTTGGCACTCAAAAAAGACTGAAAAACATGGTAAAACATTGGATTTTCACGTGTGCGCATCGGGCTCGGCACGGCTTGGTTTTGGCAAAGTACCGGGTTTGGCAAAGTACCAGATTTGGCACTTTGCAAAGTACCAGATTTGGCACTCAAAAAGGGCTTAAAAACACGGTGAAACATTGAATTTTCACGTGTGCTAATCGGGCTCCGCTCGCCTTGGATTTGGCAAAGTACCAGATTTGGCACTTGGCAAAGTACCAGGTTTGCCAAAGTACCAGGCTGAAAAACACGGTGAAACATTGAATTTTCACGTGTGCTAATCGGGCTCCGCACGATTTGGCACTTGGCAAAGTACCAGATTTGGCACTTGGCAAAGTACCAGGTTTGCCAAAGTACCAGGCTAAAAAACACGGTGAAACATCGAATTTTCACGTGTGCGCATCGGGCTTGGCACGCCTTGGATTTGGCAAAGTACCAGATTTGCCAAAGTACCAGATTTGCCAAAGTACCAGATTTTGGCACTCAAAAAGGGCTTAAAAACACGGTGAAACATTGGATTTTCACGTGTGCTAATCGGGCTCCGCACGCCTTGGATTTGGCAAAGTACCAGATTTGGCACTTGGCAAAGTACCAGGTTTGCCAAAGTACCAAGCTGAAAAACACGGTGAAACATTGAATTTTCACGTGTGCTAATCGGGCTTGGCACGCCTTGGATTTGGCAAAGTACCAGATTTGCCATTTGGCAAAGTACCAGGTTTGCCAAAGTACCAGGCTAAAAAACACGGTGAAACATCGAATTTTCGCGTGTGCTAATCGGGCTCCGCACGCCTTGGATTTGGCAAAGTACCACATTTGCCAAAGTACCAGATTTGGCACTCAAAAAATGGTGAAAAACACGGTGAAACGTTAGATTTTCACGTGTGCGCATCGGGCTTGGCACAGCTTGGATTTGGCAAAGTACCAGATTTGGCACTTGGCAAAGTACCAGGTTTGCCAAAGTACCAGGCTGAAAAACACGGTGAAACATTGAATTTTCACGTGTGCGCATCGGGCTTGGCACGCCTTGGATTTGCCAAAGTACCAGATTTGGCACTTGGCAAAGTGCCAGATTCGGAAAACACATGCGGATCACTCAAAAACCCAGTGACTACATGGTAAAACCACAAAAAAAAATGTGGTCGGATTTACCTACGTAGCAGAGACACTTTGGACTACCGGGGTCATATTAGGCTAAATTCCATATATTCCTATATTGGGGGGGGAGGGTGAGGAGGAGGAGGAAGGGGAAGGATCGACCAAAATGGATCAGGCAAAACGCAAGCTGAAACATTGGTCGATCAACAAATTTTTTTTGTGTGGATTTTTCGGAGAAATATTTTTTTTTTTTTAAATATTTAAAAATATTAATTTTTAAATATTTAAAAAAAAAAAATTTAAAAAAAAATTTTTTTGAAAATGTTTTCGATGGAAGTGCCCTCCCCAAATTTTTTAAAAATATTTTTAAAAATATTTTTGTTGCGATCTCGGAAAAGTTTGGTTTTGGTTGGATTTCACCAGTTTTTCCGAAAACTGGCCAAATCTAGCTAGAA
>JASFAX010000245.1:17500-20000 GCA_030737875.1 Allium sativum | reverse complement strand
TTCTGGTAAAGAAGGTGTTCGAGTTAATGGTGTTCACGTGTCCGCGCCGGGCTTGGCACGTCTTGGATTTGGCAAATTACCAGATTTACCGAAGTACAAGATTTGGCAAAGTACCAGGTTTGGCACTCAAAAAAGGCTTGAAAACACGGTGAAACATTGGATTTTCACGTGTGCTCATCGGGCTTGGCACGACTTGGATTTGGCGAATTACCAGATTTAGCACTTGACAAAGTACCAGGTTTGCCAAAGTACGAGGCTGAAAAACACGGTGAAACATTGGATTTCGACGTGTGCGCTCGGGCTTGGCACGCCTTGGATTTGTCAGAGTACCAGATTTGGCACTCAAAAAATAGTGAAAAACACAGTGAAACATTGGATTTTCACGTGTGCGCATCGGGCTCGGCACGGCTTCGTTTTGGCAAAGTACCAGGTTTGGCAAAGTACCAGATTCGGCACTTTGCAAAGTACCAGATTTGGCACTCAAAAAAGGCTTAAAAACATGGTGAAACATTGAATTTTTACGTGTGCTCATCGGGCTTGGCACGCCTTGGATTTGGCAAAGTACCAGGTTTGGCACTTGGCAAAGTACCAGGCTGAAAAACACGGTGAAACATCGAATTTTTACGTGTGCTCATCGGGCTCGGCACGCCTTGGATTTGGCAAAGTACCAAATTTGCCAAAGTACCAGATTTGGCACTCAAAAAATAGAGAAAAACACGGTGAAACATTGGATTTTCACGTGTGCTAATCGGGCTCGGCACGGCTTGGTTTTGGCAAAGTACCAGGTTTGGCAAAGTACCAGATTCGACACTTTGCAAAGTACCAGATTTGGCACTCAAAAAAGGCTTAAAAACATGGTGAAACATTGAATTTTTACGTGTGCTCATCGGGCTTGGCACGCCTTGGATTTGGCAAAGTACCAGATTTGGCACTTGGCAAAGTACCAGGTTGCCAAAGTACCAGGCTGAAAAACACGGTGAAACATCGAATTTTCGCGTGTGCTAATCGGGCTCGGCACGCCTTGGATTTGGCAAAGTACCAAATTTCCAAAGTACCAGATTTTGCACTCAAAAAAGACTGAAAAACATGGTAAAACATTGGATTTTCACGTGTGCGCATCGGGCTCGGCACGGCTTGGTTTTGGCAAAGTACCGGGTTTGGCAAAGTACCAGATTTGGCACTTTGCAAAGTACCAGATTTGGCACTCAAAAAGGGCTTAAAAACACGGTGAAACATTGAATTTTCACGTGTGCTAATCGGGCTCCGCTCGCCTTGGATTTGGCAAAGTACCAGATTTGGCACTTGGCAAAGTACCAGGTTTGCCAAAGTACCAGGCTGAAAAACACGGTGAAACATTGAATTTTCACGTGTGCTAATCGGGCTCCGCACGATTTGGCACTTGGCAAAGTACCAGATTTGGCACTTGGCAAAGTACCAGGTTTGCCAAAGTACCAGGCTAAAAAACACGGTGAAACATCGAATTTTCACGTGTGCGCATCGGGCTTGGCACGCCTTGGATTGGCAAAGTACCAGATTTGCCAAAGTACCAGATTTGCCAAAGTACCAGATTTTGGCACTCAAAAAGGGCTTAAAAACACGGTGAAACATTGGATTTTCACGTGTGCTAATCGGGCTCCGCACGCCTTGGATTTGGCAAAGTACCAGATTTGGCACTTGGCAAAGTACCAGGTTTGCCAAAGTACCAAGCTGAAAAACACGGTGAAACATTGAATTTTCACGTGTGCTAATCGGGCTTGGCACGCCTTGGATTTGGCAAAGTACCAGATTTGCCATTTGGCAAAGTACCAGGTTTGCCAAAGTACCAGGCTAAAAAACACGGTGAAACATCGAATTTTCGCGTGTGCTAATCGGGCTCCGCACGCCTTGGATTTGGCAAAGTACCACATTTGCCAAAGTACCAGATTTGGCACTCAAAAAATGGTGAAAAACACGGTGAAACGTTAGATTTTCACGTGTGCGCATCGGGCTTGGCACAGCTTGGATTTGGCAAAGTACCAGATTTGGCACTTGGCAAAGTACCAGGTTTGCCAAAGTACCAGGCTGAAAAACACGGTGAAACATTGAATTTTCACGTGTGCGCATCGGGCTTGGCACGCCTTGGATTTGGCAAAGTACCAGATTTGCCAAAGTACCAGATTTGGCACTTGGCAAAGTGCCAGATTCGGAAAACACATGCGGATCACTCAAAAACCCAGTGACTACATGGTAAAACCACAAAAAAAATGTGGTCGGATTTACCTACGTAGCAGAGACACTTTGGACTACCGGGGTCATATTAGGCTAAATTCCATATATTCCTATATTGGGGGGGGAGGGTGAGGAGGAGGAGGAAGGGGAAGGATCGACCAAAATGGATCAGGCAAAACGCAAGCTGAAACATTGGTCGATCAACAAATTTTTTTTGTGTGGATTTTTCGGAGAAATATTTTTTTTTTTTTTAAATATTTAAAAATATTAATTTTTAAATATTTAAAAAAAA